>JAZHGK010005603.1:0-35397 GCA_037855215.1 Waitea zeae
GTGCGCGTACAACATGCCGGCGGCGTACAAGGACGGCGAGTTCACGTCGTGCGAGGGCGAGCTACAGGATGTGGTCGGCACGTACACCTCGAATGGGCAGAGTGAGTAGCCATGATCGACCAAAACACCCTCATGTGTCGCTGACCATGCACCTCCATGTCCCCTTTGTCTGAACAGCGTTTACATGGAGCCAGCCAGAGTCCCTCCCTGCCACCTCAACCTTGCCGTGGACTCCCCGCATACCGGCGTCGTCGAACTGCGTCACATACGCGTCCACAGACCTCTTTGGCGTCGTCTCGTCCGTCTCCTTCTCTGCCTCCTCTGCGGCCGTGACCAGCGGCGCGAACTCCCACTCTGGGAGTCACTCATCTGGCTCCGCCTCGCGCACGAGCGGCTCGCCGAGCGCGTCTGCCACTGGTAGCGGCAACAACGCCGCGGCTCGTCCGGAGGAAGCGTCTGCGACCGTCTACGCGCTTGTCGGCGTCGCGGTGGCGTTCTTCCTCCTCGTTTGAGAGGGGAGATGGTGGGAGACGCATCGCAGAACAGTGAACTGAAAGTGACTTTCGGCGGACTTTTATTTCTTTTCGGGTGCTCATACGGCATGCACATAATGTTTGTTTTAATATAACACACAACCTCCGTGTGGTCACTCTTCTCGAGCGTACGTAGTTTACAACTGCCTGTAGTCACGGTCCACCCTGTCTACCGTTTGACAATATGTAAATCAATTTTTTCATCTCCTCAGGAATAGTCGTTTTTTGCCCCGGCCTGTTCTCGAGCACTAAGTAGTAGCTCTTTGAGTGTCCGTCCGATACCTGCGTGCCACTCCAGCGTCCAAGTTGGTCTTCAGTCTGTCGTAGGGTTCAAACCCATTCCAGCCAATCATGATCAAATGGAGGCTTAGCCCGAAGGAGAGGCACCCGTGGAATAATCCTTAGGTAACAATAGTACGCTCACTTAGGTTATCAAGTGGAACAATCACCTTAGGCTAGGCTCTTTTTCTTAATCTATACGACTTAGGATGACGAAACCAAGCTGATTCAACACTTAGTACGACCCGACTAAACATCTATATAACATACCGGCTGTGTACAAAGACGGTGAGTTTATTTTATACAATGGAAGACCGCAGAATGACATTATCGGTACGCGAGCTTTGAGCGGGCAGAGTGAGTAGCGGGAGCTTTCCATGATACCTCACAGTTGATGACTTTACTTCTGTACCCACGCTCTTCACCAAAAAGGGTAGTAGACATTATTTGTTTTACTACAACAAGCAACCTCAACATGATTTCCCTTCTCAGGTCACGTACAGGTAGCTTGCGGCTATTTGCACTTGTAATTCAGCTTGTACTGTGCCGTACTGCAACATGTAAAGCGAGCTGCTTCAACTCGTCGGAAACAACAATATGCTCTAGTCCAAACGTCTTCTCAAGCACTAGCTTTTCTAGTGGCCGTCCGATGACCGCTTGCCGCTCCAGCAAACATTCTGTCCAATTTGATTTCCAATCTAAAGAGCCGACGTTCAGAACTCCATTCTGGCAAACAGTGATTGAAGAAAGGTTTAGCCCAAAGGCAAGGCGCCCGTCAGAGAGTTTCGAGCACAGAAAGTGCAGTAGCACGTCAAAGGCGTCTCTGGAGACGGCAATGGCCTCCAACTGCGGAAGCTGTGTGAACACTTGCCGCCAGACGTCCATATCGAGGTCTTTTGAGTCGACATTGCCCAAGTTGAGCTTCTTCACGTGGGTACCCCAGAGTGAGATGAGACTGGCGAAACGCGGGGAACGTCTGCTGGAGAACCAACACTTGGTGCGTTCGCCGATGCTGTCATCATCGACCCAAGAGGTTATCCATATAGGTCTTACAGTACCATATCGAGTGACGACGAGATATTGGTATGGCAGGGGGTAGTACATGGAGCGTAAGTAGTGCCAAATGTCACCTTCAGAGCTATGCTCCTCATAGCTAAGGTCGAAGATCTTGATTTCTATCTGCTGTACGGATGGGAATTGGACTACTTGGAATAATTGCACACAGATCAGGTGACTCTCGCGTAATTTGAGAGTCTTCAGCTTTCTGTGTTGTAAAACTAGCTTTGAAGCGTCTCGCTTGTACTCTGTGCGCGGAATCTCCGCTAAGCCTTCACAAATTAGCTCTTCCAGCCTGGGTGCTTCAGATAGTACGTTGGCCAATGAGATAGGCGTTATTGGTGGATTAAGGACATTAATGAGAGAAAGCAACACCAGATTGGGAAATACTGTATGCCCTAGGCTGAATGAACAGCCATTCAGACAAAGGCGCCGTAGCCTGCTCTCTCCCGGTTGGAAGAGAATGGTCTCTTGTCTTTGATCTGCTAGATCAGATTCATTGACGTCAATGTAAAGGTTCAAGTCCTCCACGTTGTGAAAAGAAGTCACCAAAGGGAATAGCGTCTCAACGGCGGCTACCTCATCAGCGGGCTCATTGATGAAAAGGCTGAGGCTGCGAACTCTATGATGCTCTCTAGCGATTTGGGATAAGATAAGGGGTACGTGCGTGTTAGGATATCGGCCTTGTCGGATGATTAGGGGAGCATCTCTCGATCGATGGATCATTTCTTCCACTCCAGCCTTCCCGTATGACCAGTCCGGTCTTGTCCAGAGTAGAGGCGAGTTAAGAGCGAGTGTACGCCAGCGACGACAGACTTGAGAAAAGTGATGCCAACCGCTCCTCGGATGCGAGCGATTGCAATCAGAGAGCATCATGAATATCTTTAAAAGGATGTCGTCGAGTAGAAGATCAATGCCAACTGACGAGAGGTGGGTATTGCTGTCAGATACTTGACGGCTGTCGTCAACAGACCCGTTATTCGCGTCAACTTTCAGGCCAACGGCCAAAGAAGTTCTTAACATTGCTCGCCAGGAATGGGCTTCTGTGTTCTTCGTGCTTTATCCAAAAGAGTGGTCAGATGTACAAGCTACAGGAAACGGACGAGAAGAAGAAGGGGATAAAGATGCCAAAAATTGCGAGAGACCGGTCTGCGACAACTGATCGGCCGGCTCGGCCCGCCACTCAACCTGAGCAAGGCTTGCCACCTTGACTTTCGACGAACCAACTCTGTTGTGTACATGACAAAAGCTAACTGAAGCCTGCGTATACTGGTTTCTCACATCTATTTCAACGAGAGATTCAGATGAAGGAAGGTGGTTGCGTCGGACTGTCTCTTCCTTTCGAAGTCTGCCGTCGATCGCAACATACTGACTCATTTGTTTTCTCCTTATTGGCCGTCTTATTTCCCTACTGGCTGATCTCTTGCGCTTACGTTGATAGTACCACACTCTCTTATCAATCAACGTAGAGCTTACCGACGAGTGCGCTCCACTAGCCCCCGTTGGTGCGTCACTCATGACCTGGCGGGCAGCCAACTCAGCGGGACCCAACCATTTCCGCCCAAGCAGTACTACTCCGCGTATACTGACATCCCTTCCACTTTTGCTGCGGACTATGAATCAGTTACACCATCTGTAACTCAGGCACAGAGAGCAACAAGCCTCGGTAAGGTACTCTTGCTACCAATGTCCTCGTCCCATCAGCGCATAGGAGTCGTTCCAGCGCGGACCGAGCGGTTGATCTTCTCGTCACACTGCCTATGTTGTTGTCCCTCACTTGCGGCACGCGATAGAGAGGGAAGTGCTTGCTCCAGTACTCAGCGACGATGTGGGACTCGGGCTGAGCGCTGTGTCAAGAACCGAGCAGTGATCAATATTTCTCCAGGTTCGGCCTGTAGTAGGCGCAGAGTTGCCGGTCGAAGGACTAGTCTCGCTTTTGATTGGAAAAACGACGGCAGGGTCGGTTTTTCATTTTGAAGTTATATAGAATACAAGCATGACTCAAAGCTGAAGATCATTGAGATACGATAGATACTCGCTGACGGCTCGTGGGCGAGGGCGTTGAGGATGGCGGTGCGGAGGGAGAGATCACGATGTGAATCAGCGTGATCCTCACGGTGGACCGGAGCGGAATAGTGGGCGCCCCGATTCAAAGCTCCGACGTTCCCAGCACAACGCGGTTTGCAACCTTGCACTTTGCCGGTCATCGATCGACGAAACAATCTCTGCAACAGAAAGAGTGGTCCGCTGAAGCTTTGTCGCGCTTTTCTTTGTATTTTACTCAAGCTTGGTGCGCTTTCTGTACGCAATAGACCTGGCGCCTACCCGCTGTTTGTTCTTGTCAAGAGTACTACTGTGAAAGAAATACTTGCAATGGAGGTGAGCAGTATTGCAAAGCCCCGGTAAAAATAGATGATCAGAACGCCGGCTTTAGCTGTGGTGAGACTTACGCTATGAAGCGCAGTTCACGCGCGGAGAAAAATCACCGTAGGAGGTTTGTCTCAAATCCACCCGCGCACTGCAGCGTAGCTTGTCTCGAATTTCCCCCACATACTGGCATTCCTTGTCTTTCCAATGTCTCGTCTCTTCTCGCTTGTGTTGAGTGCGGCCGCGCTCTCGCAGGTCGCCGCAGGACTCGCCGACGGCCACGTTCTCACCTCACCATCGCCGGCTCCCACCGCCGCGTCTCATGATCTCGCTGGCCGGGCGCCCAGCGGGACTTCCCCGCTCCCGCTCACACAATACCATTTCGCCTACACCGACATCCCCTATCAAGTCAACCCATACCCTGTCGGTCGCGGCCCACAAACCGGATACAATATCTGCAACTCGACCACGGAGGGCGACAAGTCCCTGTGCCAGACGCTTATCGCCAATGATCTGGTACGCCGTCCACACCTCCTCACTCACCTATGGTCATGACTAACTTCATTCTTCTTCGTCCCCTTGCAGAAAGACTTTTGCTTATGGGGCTCCGCTGATCCCAACGAGCAGATCGGGAACATCGAGGCCGCCGTCGTCGCTTTCTGCACCCAAAAGGGCCACGGCGGACGCCTCCTCCCAGCGGGAGCGATCACCGGCGCGCAGTTCATGCGCACCTCCGCCTACATCCAGATCACCGGCCACATCAACCAGGCCGCGCTCAACCTAAACCCGACCGACGGCGGAGGCGAGCTCGACCCGCACGGGGCGGACCTGATGGGCAACCCGCTCGGCGGCCTCGTCTACTCGACCGGTCTCCCCTCAGGCGACAACAAGACGCTCACCCAGGTCGTCGAGTGGAACAATTTCATCGGCTCGGGCGTATTCTGCCTGAAGCTCTGCGACCCAACGGCGCCAAAGCCGAACTACTGCGAGAACCGGTACGACCTCATCGGGTGTACTTACAACATGCCGGCGGCGTACAAGGACGGCGAGTTCACGTCATGTGAGGGCGAGCTGCAGGATGTGGTCGGAACCTATACCTCAAACGGACAGAGTGAGTGACTCATCTCTCTCGCTCCGTTGATCGTCAACGGCGCTGACCATACCTCTGCGCCCGTGTTGTTTTGCGGAAAACTAGCATTCACGTGGAGCCAGCCAGAATCCCTCCCTGCCACCTCGACCCTCCCATGGACTCCCCGCATACCGGTGTCGTCGAACTGCGTTACCTACGCATCTACAGACCTCTTCGGCGTCGTCTCGAGCTCCGCCTCGTCCACCGCGACCTCTGCGGCCGCGACCACCGGCGCGAGCTCCCACTCTGGGGCTCAGTCCTCTGGATCCGCCTCGCGCACGAGTGGCTCACCGAGTGCGTCTGCCACCGGCAGTGGCAACAACGCCGCGACCCGTCCGAACGGTGCGCCTGCGACCGTCTTTGCGCTCTTCAGTGCCGCGGCGGTGTTTTTGCTTGCTTGAATGGAAGAGAGTGGAATATACCTCACAGAATAATTGACTGAAGGCAACTTTCATCATACCTGTGTTCCTCCGAACGTACTGCCAGCTGTCGTTGCTCTTGGACATTATTTTTTAGTACTTATTCTTTCGTTGCTACCACCATCCGTGGCTTAGTATGGTTCGACTACTCAATCAAAGTTTAATCATTCATAGAAAAATCTGAATGTTAGATTTCTAAGGACAGACCCATTCTCTGTGATTGTAGCGAAGCTTCTGTTAAAGTTATTACTATCCTACTTTTTGACTTCACCGTAACATGAATGGCTAGCTTTTCCATTTCTTCAGAAATAACTAATGGCCTAAATGAACTTGGGTTTTGGAATACCAGTTCCTCCAACGGCCGCCCAATCGTCACTTCTCGATCAACCAAAAGCTTTGTCCATTCTTTCTTCCATCAATATCGAACATTACCATAGTTGAGCATACGTAATGCAAAATTATGAACATTTAATCCGTACTTGAGAGGCCCGTTGGGAACTGATCTTGAGCACAGCGCGTTCAGAGCGGTGTCCAAATTAGATTCTGAGGTAGTGATATCTTCCAGTTGCGGAAGATGGACAAAAACGTGCTCCCACGCATCACAATTGAGATCCATGATGTCACTTAGATCGACTTTGGTGACTTGAGGACCCCAAAGCTGAACAACTGTACGAAAACACTCTATAGAGCTATTTGAAAGCAAAAGCCCTGAAAGGTAACGCCCGGCTCTATATGATTCATCCAATTAACCGACGCCATATTGCTTGTGTGGCCGAGTCCTGAAGTGGACACATGAGAATAGCGGAGTTGGCGATATGTAGACTTTAGGTGGTAGCAGAGCGTAATATTTTCAAGGTATTCAGTTTCGTCACTGTCAACCGTATGTATAGTCACCATCTCCAGCGATGGCAATTGGGCCCTTCGAAGCAGATTTACACAGGCGGCAGCAGGATCTGCCAGGGAAAGCTGGCGGAGCTTATCGTGTTTCACAGTCGGCGTCTTAGTACTTATCCTCTTCGTGTTTTGAAGGGCGCATTGCCATCTCACAATCCAGTTCCTCCAGATTGGGAGCCACAGATAATAAGTCGACGAGTAATGCGGCTGTGAGTTTAGGCGTGTTCAAGCCAATAACCGTGAAACTTGTTAGGTGGGAAAAGCACGCGTTTTCTAAAATAAACGAGGAACAATTGACAGTTATACTCTTTAACTTGCTCTCTCCTGCAAAAGAAACGAAGTTACGGTTTGAATCTCCTTCAGAAGAGCTGGGGATGACAGTGGTAATGGACAAATACTCCAGGTTAGGGAAAGAGGTCATAGCAGGAAAGGGAGTGTTGTTGACACGTTCGAAAGCTAAAGGATAGGTGTTCATAATGAGATGTTTGACCCTCTGGCGATGTGCGACCGCTTGCGAGAAAATGTTTAAAAACTTTACTTCTTTGTCTAAGTCCGACGGCCGGTCAGAGTACCAGATGGTTAAAGGTGCATCTTGTGATCTTCTTAGCATCTCTTCTCCTACAGCTGTTCCGTACGACCAGTCGGGTTGTGTCCAGAGGAGGGGGCAGTTCAAAGCAAGAGTGCGCCAGCAATGGCAGACCTGAGAAAAGTGGTACCACCCGCTTCTACGTTGGTCCCATTGGCCACGATAGTTAGCGAGGAACATGAAGATGTTTAGTAAGATCTCGTTGGGGAGAAGCGCAGTCCCAAGAAAGAGGGATGTGCTTTTTGAAATTTCGTGGTCCAAGCTGAGAGTAACCGTCAGCTTCCAGAGCTTATGGTTTCTTCAACCGGTTCGGACTCCAGAAGCTCACCTAGGTTGACCTTTTGAATTGTTCATTGTGCAATCACAGGTGACGAGGTTTGAAGACGGTTCTTAGCGAAGAGTCACAGCGCGAAGAGGAGGTCAAGTTGAAGGATATCAGATTTAAGAGAGTTGTACGAATGTGGTGAGTGAAGACACGTTGAACTTTTTCTAGCGTAGTGGAAGAGGCATGGGTGGACGTTTGGGCCCAAGTGTGTCATTGATGACTGGAGACCTGCCGCGGCGGTTCGGCGATAACCAATATTATCGCTCATCATGCATCACGCCTGAAGGCCTGAGGCCTGACCGGTGACCCCTCGCACAGCTAGTGACGCCGCCATTCGCACGTTCGCCTCCGATCTCTTCGCCTCCTAGAGTCCTAGCTCCTCCTCCACAGACTCTACCTCGTTATTTTCTTTGTACGAATAATTAGCTCGTGACTCAAAGTCAGTTCTCTTCCACATGTGGAAGAGACGGAGTGGCGCGAGCTGGTAAGGCGAGTCGAACAACGGATCGATGAATGGAACGATGTAGTATATTCGTGTATATACTGTGCTTAAATACATAGAGTGAACAATAGAGGAAATGAGATACGAGAAAAGGAAACAAAGAAAGAGAAAATTTTATCTAGGACAGAGTAAAGATGGGAGAAGGAGATGTAACACAAGGAAAAGAACCCGGGCTCGTTACCCGGATTCAACACCACACCCCAGCTTTCGCATCAGATCAGCAGCTTCAACTTTTCGGCTTCGGGAGATCGGCTTCTGGCTCTTGGCCTCTACTTATCGGCTTCTGCATGTTGGCGACGCCCCGCTCCGGATTTCACATAACCCTTTGACACATTGGTGGCTGAAACTCGAACTTGATGCTTCTAGCTACGTTTTGCATTTTATACCAACTGTCAATATGGATCTCCCTACTCACTCCCATCACCATCTGAAACCTTCCAAGGACAACCAGGTCGATTCCCCAATAGGGTGCCTTCCCTTGGGTCATCGCGGCCTACGACTCATCCGTTTAGTATTTGTCTCCGTCCGATTTCTTTGCTTCATCTTTCACGTAGTTCGTTCCCTCCTAGCATCTTGGCTTCAGCTGCATACCATTGTGCGCAGCTCAGAGCTCATATTAGGAAAGCATTTTCAGTCAACAGTGCCAGTGACTGTGCCACTACTGGTTTCGACAGAGAAAAATCTCTTTCCTGGAACTTTTTCCCCAATTGAACAGCATATATGAGAACGCACGTTACCACTCACTCCGACATTCATAAGTAGCATCCATCAAGAAAAATGGCTTTTGGTTGTCAAAACCGGTGGTGCTGGTAGTACCAGACTGAATGACCGTTTAGTGCAGTGCCCATGCCGCCGATACCGTACCGGTGCTATCGACGCTATGCCGTGGAGCACGTTCTCCTTCGTAGATGAGCATTTGATATTTATTCATAGCACGGCACCTCGTCAACCCTAAACAACCTAGTCACCCAAAGACATTCCATTGAGTAACCGGATATAAGAGCAAAGGGGCGAAAGTCTGAAGCCGGAGAAGCAGCATGATTTCAGCCCTCCACTTTTTCAATGCCCTTGTTGCAGTCTCTACTATCTTTCTCTTGGCTCGACTCATGCGGTCACGACAAGGATTACCTCTTCCACCAGGCCCTCGCGGAGCCCCGATGATCGGAAATCTCCTTCAGTGGCCAACACTTCAACCATGGAACACTTATACTGCCTGGGGTCAAAAATATGGTACCACTGTATCACTTTTTGCTCACGATATGATATATAATGATCTGCCTATTAGGACCCTTAACACTCGTTAAGTTGGTGAGCCGGCCTATCATCGTTATTAATAGTCCTGAGGTGGCCTTCGACCTTCTTGGACAGCGCTGGCAAAACTATTCGGACCGTCCTCTTCGGCGCCTGCTTCGATGGACTGGTAGTAATAACGGTCTTGGTGGCTCTCCATACGGCCCACGAGTGCAGAAACTGCGACGCATGATCAAAACTGTGACTCGCAAAACCGATGTTGGCCAACATGAGGCGATGATATCTACCGATGTCCATCGTTTTTTACGGCGTGCGCTAGACGGTTCCCTTGACATTGTTAGCAACATTCAAATGTGTGCACCGTTGTTTCTGACTTGGGGTGGAAAACAGACTAATCGAGCGCCTAGGTCCACAGGTTCAACTATTTTGGATCTCAACTATGGATACGACGTCTTAAAATACAACGATGACATACTTCGTTTATTGATTGAGGCTATGCGTGCCAGTATGAGTATAATTGTTGAGAGAGCATCTCTTCCTGAGTTCTTCCCTAACTGTGAGTAGACTCGCGATACAAACACATTTTATTCTCAATGAGAAACCTTAAAACTAGTGGTTCACATGCCCAGTTTCATTCCTGGTGCATATTTCTACAAGACTACTGCAAAAGTTCGCGACTCGATTCGTGATATTTACGCCAAACCGTTTACGTATACCAAAAGACAAGTGGTAAGCAACACGATCAACTTACTGAAGTAGTACTCACTGTACGCAGGCTATGGGAACCGCGCGCCCATCATTTGTTGCCGAGCACCTCAGTGATCCGCAGATAACCTCAGATAAGGAGAGATTGATTCTCACTGCTAGCACATCTATATTCTTTGGTAGGTATCATATAACTCCGGTGCAATTTCTATTCTAAGCCGTTTCCTCAGCTGGCCATGAATCGGTACGGTGATGTTACTTGTCCACAAGCGCTATCGACCTACAAAAACTATTGCTAACCTATAAGTCTCAGACCTCAACCGGTATTTACAATACTATTTTGGCTATGATGCTTTACCCAGAGGTGCAAGCTCGTGCTCAGGCGGAAATTGACTCTATCATAGGAGCCGAGAGACTTCCGTCACTTCAAGATCGTGACCGGCTTCCCTATGTTATGGCCATCATCAAAGAGTCCCTTCGTTGGTCCCCTCCCATCCCAGAAGGTATTTAAGTGGTTGTTCTTTTCACATCGTAGCGTTCTTGTCTAAACAAGCGATAGGAGTACCACGTCGAGCTCGTGAAGATGACGAATATATGGGATATCATATTCCTAAAGGAAGTACTGTCTTAGTGAACATTCGGTAAACTTTATTTCCCTTTGCAAAATGATGCTAGCTAATCCATATGAAAGAGGGATTTGCCATAATCCCGTTGAATACGCTAATCCATATACGTTTGATCCTACCCGTTTCCTCGGTGACAAGCTTGAACGAGACCCGATAGAACTCGTCTTTGGGTTTGGTCGACGGTGTGTTTCGTCTTGTTACCCAGCTACTGTGTAATCAAAATACTGAGAACTAACAATGGTCACACAAGAATTTGCCCTGGACAGTCCTTTGCTGAGGCTTCCATGTTTTTATATGTCTCGGCCGTACTCTCAACGTTCAATATACTTCCAGACAAGAACCTGCCTGAGCTTGATCGCCAAGATGTTTCCCGACTTCCCGTGTAAGCCGTATCACACTTGATTATAGTCACCGCCGCTCAATGAATTGATTCAGTTACCCTTCTTCTGTGCCAATCCGCATGAAACTGAGATCTGAAACTGCTTGTCCATTTGTTAACTCAGTCATGCTTCGTGGCGAGTAGCCTGCTGAAGTTGAAATTCAGAAGGCTTTTAGAATAGTCATAGTTGGTAATCAACGTTGCTGGAACCATACATTCCCTCAGACGACTCGTTTAAAGCCAGCTTTCAACATTTTGTTCAGTTTCTTTGCTTTCATATATCTGTCCTAGGAAGCGTAAGACGATCCAATCGGTCTGATGTTTGAGTTACTGCATGTTTTTAGTTATATTGAAAAGAATAATTCGAGCAAATCCGTCATCAATTAGAGTCATATCAATCTTCCACATGCCCCTCAATGTGCAGTGGATGTAGAAAACTGACTTGTGCAATCTCCTAGTTGCCAGGGATGTCGCATTAAAAGCGTACAAACTAGTGAAGGCTCAGTGCTTGGTCCTCACCACAGATATTTAACCAAGCTAAAGTAATAAGAAACATAGCCTCACGTCGGTCCAAACTTCCGCTCGCGCTTCGCGCTCGCTCATGCCACGATGCCGGATGGACACCGTACTACAACATGTGATGCAAGCTTCTTCAACTCTTCAGGAATAATCAGTTTTTTTTGCGCTGTTAAATATGAGCTCTTTGAGCGGCAGTCTCATACCCGCTTCGCGCTCCAGCAAGCATTCCGTCCACTCTGGCTTCCACTCTACAGCGTGCAGATCCCGCGTTTGGTCAACGTTAACAATGATAGATCAGAGGTTCAAACCGAATGAGAAAGGTCCGTCGGGTAGCGATTTTTCGTAGAGGAGCTCCATCAGTTCGTTGAGAGCGTGATCTGGGACGCCGATGACCTCCAACTGCGGAAGCTGTCTGAAGAGTTGCAGCCAAACGTTTGCGCTGAGCAGCCGCTTATCGAAATAAACCATATCAAACTTTTGAACGCGAGGGCCAAGAAACGGAATGAAACCGAGAGAATGGCAGAGGCTTTCACATGAGAAATAAGCTCTACGCACTGACAGATGGCTGTCACGGTTATTGAAGCCACTCCACTGGATTCCTACTCTGTCTTCACCAAGGTGGGTCTCTTCAAAAACGATGGGCGGATAGGGTAGTCGGCAGTAGATAGATTGTAAGGAGTCTAACATCTCAGATATATGCAAGCGCTCTGATTCTCGTTCTCGGTATACAAAATGCACATCGACATAAATATCTTGCAAAGACGGGAGTTCGAGTGCTCGGAATGCTTGCATACATGCCACAACGCTCTCAGTTGCAAAACAAAGCCTCCTCAGCCTCCGATGCCCAAAGACTGATTTTTGAACACCTCGTGTACTTTCCACAGCGCATATCGTCTACAAACAGCCCAACGATATGAGGTTAGGAGCGTTGAATATCAAATTCACCAGTGAAACAGTTGTAAGCGTTGAGTTTGTTGAATCCGATGAAAGCGAATTTGAGGCGAGATATAACAATACGAGTTTGGAGAACTTCGCATTTTCTAGATTGAAAAAGCAGTTCTCAAGGGAAAGATGTCGCAATTTGCTGTCTCCTGTGAAGAAAAAGACCACTGGTCTTTGATCTAAGTGACTCCTTGCAGTGGATGTGGTGCCTAAATGCTCGAGATTGGGAAAAAAGGACATAAGAGGGAATGACACGCCGATGGCTGTCTCGACAGTATATGGATCAATAGAAAGTCGGAGGCCGTAAACCCTATGATGCTCTACAATCGCTCGGGAAAAGGCGTGGAGAGATGGACATGTGCCACCAGGGAAATCACATTGAACAAATAGGGGCGCGTCTCCCGAGCGACGTATCATCTCCTCCGCTGCAGCTATGCCATACGACCAGTCAGGTCTTGCCCAAAGCAGAGGAGAGTCGAGGGCTAGTGTGCGCCAGCGGCGACAAACCTGAGAAAAGCGGTGCCAGTTTCAGCTCCTTTCCAAAGGAAAGGGAACAGCGAGTACCGTGAATATCTTCAAAAGCACCTCATCGGGTAGGATGTTAATACCAAGCGAGAGACGAGTATCACTACCTATTGAAGGCTCGAAGCGGGTACTGAAAACTGTGCGTCTCAGAATCATGTGATATCATTGTATGTGTCAGAGCCAGTACAGTATCCACCCCGATTGAGCGTCTCGTATTGTCATTATATGTGTAGCGGCTTCAAGAAATAGTAAAAATGAGAAATTGTAGTACAGCAACACGCAGAGGAAAACCCAGAAAGGCAACCCAGTCAGTGCGGGGCTTTCGCAAACTCGTGAAGTTGGTGTAAGGACCGGGATCCCGCACGATTCCCGCCTTCCTGCACTCCGGATAGACGCTTGCGACCTTGTCACCTGACCTGCTTTTAACTTTTAGCTGGGTCCGCGCATGTCCGCCCCTGACCTCTCACATGCAAGAGGTCTGCGGGGTCAAGACACCATCTTTGCTCTTACTTAATTCTACTAAGGGACCTGTACTAGAAGCCTGAAGCACAGGTGCATGTGATAGCAAGGAAAAACTAGGGTTGGGCGGCAACACAAGTTAGGCTTCACCACATTATGTAACCGTGCCCTCACCTCACGGTGTTAGTGCCTCATCCGCTTGGCGAAAGCACTTGTACTCATCCCCCCACTGCAGCCACCCAACGCCTGCTCTCTTACCAGCATCGTTGTTCTAACACACAAGAGAGTAGGTTCCATATCTACTTGGATTTACTCATGTCTGTCATAACACATATCAGTAAATGGCTGTCATCACAAAAAGAAAAGACGACTCGCTGATAAGCCTCAATTGCAGCCTCGCTGAGTCAACTTGAACGCTTCTTGTCAAATAAGGACAAGCTCTCTGTGAGTCGACTTTTCTCGACAGAATAAGACCGAACCTGAAATGTGCTGGGTGCTCTGAAGGTCATTGACTTCCACGCAACATGGTGTGTGCAGGGAATGTTCGATCCGTATCAACTCGTGATTTGAACATTTCACGACAGGTGTGGCCCATGTCATGCTATTGCCCCAGTGTACGAGAGCTTATCGACGCAATATAAGAATGTCAACTTCCTCAAGTGAGTATCGATCCGTCGATTTGTGGTGTCCACTCGAAGAGACTGACGTTCCACTGTCAGGTGTGATGTAGACACAGCAAGTGATGTCGCTGGCCAATACGCTATTAGCGCTATGTAAGCAATACCCCCCTCCAGGATCTAAACCCATACCAGTACGCTAAATTGCGTATATTTAACCACTTTAGGCCCACTTTCGTCTTTCTGAAGGGCAGTACAAAGGTTGACCAGGTCCAAGGAGCAGATCGAGGGTAAGTCATATCGGAAATCGCCCGACATCTAAGCTAGACCTCTCTGTTACCTAGCGGACTTGAAGACGCTCTTCGTCGACACGCATCATCATCTGCAGCTACAACCGCCTTTCCTGGGAAGGGTCAAACTTTGGGAGAGCTAGCTGCACCCTCACCTGAAGCTTCCGCACCAACCCTTCATACAGATGATACTCGTGGAGATGCAGGCCTAGTGGGAGCACCAGCACACCAGAACAGTCCAGAGCACCTCAGATCTCTTCGCCTGTTGCGTTTTGCAAAAAGCCAACCGCAAGTGTGAAGGAATCATTAGGTTCTGTTAAGTTGGTATCATCTTTCTGCCTGTCTATCTTCTTGATGTATTATTCGCTCTCATGTATCGCCTCTTTTTTAGCTGTATACACATACATGTACTATCTATTGTTCTCCATCAAACACTGCACGATCCGTTACCTCTCATATTTCATCATAAGACTGGGATCAGACATAAAAGTGCAAAAAGTCACTTTTATAGATTAACATCTTATGAGGGCGGCTCGTAGCTGACGTTCACTCATATTGTTCATGTTCCTACATCGTACAGCATCTTTTTTGATACGCACGCCGATACGAACAAGAGCCCTCAAGAGCATGTGGCTGAGTCAAGTGCTTTATCAGCCTAAGTTCCATCATACCATCGAGAGTATCACTCAATTTTTTCCCTCTCAAGATGCTGAACGCCAGTGAACGCCGAACACTTCATTTCAAATTGCAACCAATATCTCGAAGAAAAGTGAGAGACTGCAATCAATCCAGACATTGCATGTCGTGTTATTGAATGATGCAACCAAACATGGCTCAACCATAAGTTTAGCAAAATTGTTTAAGTCGATTCATCGGTTTGCGTAAATAAGCACATAAATCTTTGAGCAGTCTGCTCAGATCCACTACGCTCGACTTAGAGACACTGAGAGTACCCTGTGATGCATCATAGTAAGCGCCAAGTGGGCGGAGGAAAGAAAGCAGCTTGCCTTCGTTTGAGTACTTGCATGCACTACCCTCAGAACAGATCGTGCAGCCGGTGTAGTTACTGCCACCGCACTGACCGTACTAAAGGACGAGGGTGAGATCAGTCTAGTAGCAAAAACGATTCACTTACCAACGCCGTAATGCAGCCGGTAGAGTTTACGTCAGTCGACACTTCTGTTGTCTCCCTCTTCTGAGTGCTAGAAAGAACAAACGTCACCATCGACTTGGCAGGGACGTTCGCCGTGGCCTGGCCGTTACTCAGGTTCACGGACAGGTTCGCGATCGCATTGTTGTTATCGGTGATGTACGCCGCGGCCGAATTTGCGTTGAAGCCGTTGCCGCCTGTAGTCGCGACGGTGACGGACTGTGCGGACCCTCCGTTGTTAATGGTCTGGACAGAGACGGTGCCGTCCTTGTTCTTGAAGGCGGTGAAGGTCAGGCCAGTAGCAGAGCCCGACGTTCCGACGCGGACGGCTCCCGGGCGAACGTAGCGCGACCACATGCCGAACACCCAGAGGCGCTTGGAGGGTGTGGCGACGCCATTGGCGATCATGATGAGACCAGAGTTGCTGGTGCTGCCGCCAGCGCCGATCCAGTACAGGTAGGCCGACAGCCTCGCGTTGACGATGCCGGTATAGATCTTGTTGGCCCAGGTGAGGCCCTCTCCCGCTCCGCCGTTGGCATAGAAGACTGTGGAGAAGGTGCCCGCAGCGCTGAGGTCTGCCGCCTCAGTCTCCCAGATTTGACGTGAAGTGCTGAGCGCCGAGTTGGGATCGCCGGAGTAGGCGTGCGAGCTGATCACCGCGAGCTGGTTCTCCACGCCGGCGGAGATCAACTGGCCAGCGATCTTGGTTGCGGCCGGCCAACCAGTCGCGTCGCAGCACACGATGCCGACGCTAGAGAGTCCCGCGCTGTTGAGAGTTGGGCGAAGGACCTTGATCACGTCAGCTGCTTGAGTACCATCCGAGTTCATAGAGGAGTAATCGGTCCTGTAAACGCCACAGTTGTTAGGTCAACGTTTCAGTACATTCTGTGCGTCGGTGCTTACGTAAAGTCAGGCTCGTTCAAAAATCCGAGATGGGTGATATCGATCCCAACACTTTGATAGTCCTTGACGTACTGGACAAGGAAGTTGGCGTAGGCCTGTTTCCAGTCACCCGAGCCGCAAGAGTGACCAGTCACGCCACAAAGATAGCCACCATGGGTCTCTACGCCGTTGGTCTTCATGAAACCGGGGGCGCTCCAAGCATCGGCGTAGAAGGTCTTGACACCGTAAGCCTTGGCCTGTTGCGACACCCACACCTGCCCGCTGTCATTTCCGTCCCAGACATACTTGGGCGTAGCGTTAGGCGATCCGGGGCTCGTGGGCTCAATACTGTCTCCTGAGCCTCCCGAGCCGATGCGGTTGCGGAGGATGGTCATGCCGGCACCCTTCGTGGTGCTGAAGAGTAGATCTATTGCGTGGGTGCGTTCGGCTGAGGGCAAATTTACAATGTCCTGCGCGCGACCGAAGCCCTCGCAGAAACCGAAGCCGTCCATGGTCTGGAAGGTGGTGTCGAGGTTGACGGTGAGCGTCATAGCCGCCGCGCTCCGGACGGCGATAAGGCAGAGAGCAGAAAGCCAAAGCATGCCAGACATGTCTCTGTGTTGGTCGTGTGGTATGTAGGCTCCGAGTGTAAGTTCCAAGACTGTTGCAGTCGCTCGTATTTATGTCTTTCGCTGAATATCCAGAAATATCGTCGGAAGCAGTTCAGTTTCGAGGTTATCGCATGTGATGACCCGCATGTGAGCGTATGAGAGTTCTATATTCGAGTTGTGACCTCGGTGGACAGGAAATATTGTGAGAAAGCGGACTCTGCTTGGAAAGACGACGGACGTTTTTAGCAGAAGAACCCTCACCGTCTCTTCACAACACTCACCCGGGCCGTACCAGACCGTCGTAAGCGAAACTAAGGTGATAGCTTTATAGATATTCTGATTGGCAACACAGATAAGCTGTTAGAATGGCCTTTTGCAAGATTGAGCGTACCGAGTCATGTTAGCGGCTGTACATTACGCAAGTTAAACTAACAAGCATAAAAGGATCCAACAGTGCTTAACGCTCCGCATCAGTTTTGGTCTGAGCGCTGAACATATGGCTAGGCGTGGCAAGAGTACCTGGTGACCAAGATTAACGGGCCGACACAACAGCTATTATTAGAAAGCTCAAATTTAGCACCTACGCTACGCATGCCCCGCGTCCGCCATACTATTACATGTTAGGGAACATCGCGGCTCGACTATGTATGCGGTCAGCCGCGCGCCTGGGAGCGTACCGAGAGGGCGCCGAGGAACCCCCGGTGCGACAGCCTAGACGGGAGGGAAATAACAGAAGGGAAAGAGTCAACATGGAGGCGTGAGAGGGATTAGATTGAGCGAACGGGTAGCGTATGCGAGAGCGGCGGCTCAGCGAAAGGGAGGTAGGCAAGCTGAGGGAATCCAAGAGCCGTGGGTTGACGCGCGCGTGACCGCGCTACCTACGGTACGCGTTCCACTATTGGAATCACTCAAGTCCCGCGCGTGTAAAGCACAAACAAAACGCTGTAAACACCAATCGATTCTGCATGCAATGAGCGAAAATGAGGTTCTTGTTACTTATATACTTTATGATAATTATCGGCGTCTTGCACCCTGCACGCACAAGAGGAGATAAGAATACAAGAATCGGCAGGGATGCTAAAAGTTGAAAATAGACACGATCCACGTTCGGTACATCTTACACTGATACAACAAATATTGTGGGGGGCGACGGACTTATACTTACTAACTATAAATGAAGGCTCGAAGAGGATACGGAGCCAGATTGTCGTGCGCCCTAAAAAGAATGAATGATAGGAGGGGCTGAGTCGTGGTTGAGCGAGAGTTGATGGCGCTTTAGGGCCAGAGTACGACGGATCCGTCGGTGCGCGCAAGTCGCTTCGTCGGCTCCCTTTCTTCAAGGGTGGGCTCTCAGCCAAAACCGACCGACCCCCTCGCCAGAGAGGAGGTCCCTACGCGACCACCACCGCCGGCGACTCCACCAGCTCCGTCGCGAACCTCTCGAGGCCGACGACGACGAACTGCTCCTCCCGCCCAAACTCCCGCTTCCACGACCGGCTCAGCCCTTCCTCCCACGCGTACAGCTCGACGCGCCAGCCCTTCTTCAGCGCTGTGCGCACGCACCCGAGGAATCCTTCTTCGTTGAACTGGCCGACGTTGCCGTCCCCCGTCGCGAGCACGATCGTCGAGCCGCGCGGGAGCGGGTCCGGCGCGGCGGCGATCGCCTGGTGCAGCTTGAGCTGCAGCAGCTCGTCCACGCCCTGCTCGCGGTACTTCACCCGTCCGTTCGTCCCTCCGTTCGCCGCCGTCGCAGCAGCGGCGTTGTTCGCGGCCGACGCGAGCTTCGCGCTCATGATCGCATGCAGTCCGCCGGTGCCGCTCGGTGCCGACCCAGCGGCCGAGCTGCCTGAGTACGACTTTGCGTGCTTGTGTCCCTTCGGGCGGCCCTCCGACGCCCTCCCGCCCGAGCTGCCCTCCCCGCTCTCCGCCCCGCCTCCTCCCTGCGAGGCGCGTTTTCCGTGGCCGGTCCGGCGCACGCGATCCGCACCGTCGCCTGTGTCCGGCACGCGCGCGTACACGTGCACCTCGTACCCGACCGCCTCTGCCCCGTCCGTCGGCTGGATGAGCGGGCTGCTCGTCGCGAGCACTCGGCGGCCGACGGGCCGGCCGCGCTCGAGGACGAGCGCGAGCGCGGCGTATGAGATGTGTTTCTGTTTGGGAATGGGGCGGATGCGCCGCTTGATGTGGTTGATGAGTCCAATGAGAATATTCGAGCTGAAGGCGAAAACGGCGTCAGCACCCAAAACGTCTTACGAGGATACAGGAAAGAGCACGCAACTGGTCGACGAAAACATGGATGATCCGTTCCCCGGCCCTCGGGTCCCTCCCGCGCGGGTCGAAGGAGGTCATCTCCCGCGAGAACAGCCTGCTCAGACACTTCGCGTCCTCTGGGAACATCAGCTTGAGCTTGTTCGCCAGCGCGCGCATCTGGAGTACGCGCGGGTCGACGCTGATCCCGACCGCGCCGGTCGTGCGCGCGTGCGGGAGGGTCGGGCGGAGGATGGGCGTGCTCCGCGAGTGCGAGAGCTTCGTCGGCGGGACGAGGATCGAGAGCGGCTGGCGCTGGGCGGCCGTCGTCGCGTTCGGCGCCTCGGACGAGTCCGTCCCGGGCGACCGGTGGAGCTGCAGCAGCCGCCTCCGCTCCCTCCTGTTCTTCGGCGCCGGTGGGGGCGTGACGGGCGGCGCTGCTGCTGCCGCCGTCGTCGGTGGCGGTGGTGGTTGTGCTGCTGCCGCTTGGCGCTTCGCTTCTTCCTGCTTAGCGCGCTTCTTCGCGAGCACCTGCTTGGCGCGGAGGAACGCGACGGCGTCCTTCGCGCTCTGCGCATCCATGGACGAGTTCGTCGTCGTGGTCGTCGTCACCTCGCCGCCCGCCGCGTCAGGAGACTCGAACGCACTCTCGTCGCCCTCGGCTCCGCCCTCGCCGGGCACGCCGGCCGACGTGGGAGGGGCGTCGCTCGTGAGCTCGCTCCGCTTCCGCCTGCGATTCCGCTTCTTCGCCGCGTCGGTCACGGACAGCAACGAGGAGGAGGCGGTAGCGGCGGCGGCGCGGAGGGCGGCGATCCGCTCGCGCTCGGCGGCGATGAACTTGAACGCCTCCTCGAGGTCGCCCAGCGTCGGCGCGTCCTCGCCCGAGAGCGTGATGTCCACGTCGTCCATGTTGAACAACGTCGGCTCCGCGTCGTCGCCGTCGTTCTCGTCCTCGGGGCTGTCCACGCTGGGCGAGCGGTCGCCCGAATAGATGCCCTCGTCGTCCTCGGTGCCCACGAGCACGTCTTCGGTCCCCGTCTCGGTGCCGCTCGCGAGGTCTACCTCCTTGAGCAGGGCCGGGGACAGCAGGTCGGGCTGGGACCGGCTGAACGGCACGGGCAGGCTGTGGCCCAAGAGGGAGTCGAGACCCGACGGCGTCCGTCCGTCCTTACGGCGTGGGGGCACGACGGAGATGAAGGGCACGTCGGACAGAGACGAGTCGGAGAGGTGGTCCGGACCCGCAAAGTACGAATTGGGCGTGTCGGTGTGGGCGCGCGCGTCGTTGGAGAGGCGGTGGTGGTTCACAAAGTGCGCGAGGTGGCCGGGGAGGCCGTAGGGCAGGTTGGGGTAAGGGCGGTGGTGGTGGTGGTGGCTGCTGTGCCCGTGGTGCAGATTCACGGAGGAGTCGTTGTGGGCACGGCGGGTGAGGGAGGAGGGTGACAGGGAGGCGCCCGGCGGCGGCGAGCGCGCGGGCGTGTTCCCGGCGGTCCGGGAAGAGGAGTGGAGCGAGTGTTCCCTGGCGGGGTGCGTGCGCGCCCTGGACGCGGGCGAGTCGCCCCTGCCTGCGGCGGTCGTCGCCGCGTACGCGTGGCTTCCGTGGACACGATGGGCGAAGAAGACGCGGGAGCTCGCCTCGGACTCGGAGCCGGAGGGGAGGGCGAAGATGGAGGAGGAGGGGGTGGCGTCGAGCCCGGTGCGGGGGACGAGCAGGGGCGGGCCGCCGACGTGGAGGTCGTTGAACTCGCGGAAGACGTTGGCGAACGCGCCGAGGTCGGGCGCCTCTGTTGGTTTTTTGGGGGAGTTGAGTCAGCGATGTGGAGCGATTGCGGGGTAGGATCAGGTGGTATGTAGGACTGACCGTCGGAGGTGGCGAGCTCGCTGTCGGGGAGGGAGGCGGTGGAGAAGGGAGAGAAGGGAGATGGGGAGGTGAGTTCGGATGGAGACTGTGGGATGAGCTGTGTCTGAATCATCGTTCGTCGTTCCTGCCGTCGTTCGGGTAGAGATGGGAGTCAACGGTCGCGCGTCAGCGGTCGGTGGTGGTCCTGCGTTTGTAGTGGTGTCGTTGTGACAATGCAGTGTGTGTATGTGTGTGTTTGAAGAGGATTCAATAAGCTTGAAGGAGAGAAAAAGAAACAAAAGCAAAAAAAAAAAGAAGATGTCGGTCGTCGTCGTCGTCGATGTGGTCTAAGAGAACGTGTTGAGGTCGTGCATTCAGCGGCGGCTAAACTGACTTGGATTGGTCGGAGCAGAGGGCGAGAGAGAGGGAGGGGAGAGGGACCCGGGTGCTCCCGCTGCGCCTCCACCCCCTCCTCGCGTTTTGACTCATCCTCGGGGGCCAGGCGGGTCAAGGCACCCCCGGCCAATAGCCATCCGCACCTAAACGTGTTTTCTTTCGGGGAAGATTTTTTTCTGGAAGCTTTTTTTCTTTCTTTTTCTTAATTTATGCCCCCTAAAAAGAGGAGGAAAATCAACTCCTCTTTTGTACTTTTGTTGTACTCAAGCATCAGCACCATCAGTCAAAACTGAGGCTGGGGCTAGGCGTATGCCACGTACCAGTGTTCTGTACTTGTACCCAAAACTCAAATACACATACGAAACGGCCTCGCCGACTTTAGATTAGATACGAGGCTTTCAACTCCGTCCAACGTCCGTCTTACCATTCTGCCACAGCCAACTCTCGCTTCGTCCTTCAGTCGACTAATTTCATAGTCTTTTCCGACGCTTAGTCGGCGTGAGCGAAAGCCAGCTAACCAGAAAATTCGCTCACCATCGGTTCTCCCTATGGAAGTACGTTCGGGTAGTACGCCGCGCTTCCCGCCCCCAAGCAGCCGAGTGCTGTGGGAGGACGAGCACTCGAGTGTCGAGGATCGACTCATCGGGCATGGCGGATTCACTTACTCCACGCCCAGCGTGTTTGCGCTCGCACCGTACATCCACTGACAACGATGGCATGTGATAAGTCAGCATGGCCGTCACTTAAACTGTGGAAAGAGTGAGCATACTGCCCGCCGTCTCGACAGAGTTCAGAGCCGTGCTGCTCGGGTGTGTCGCTAGAGCTTGGTGCTTAGACCTTTGTGTTGCGTGCCTTCGACAAGGTAGACTCATCTGTAAACACGCACACGTTAGATCATGAGCAAGTCGGGGTGTCACGTCTCAAATTCTATACGCACTGCCAAGTATTTTTCGCAGTGTTGCTGTACAATTTGTTAGAATAGAAACCAGCGTATGTGCCCTCGCCCTGCGACCATTTCCCCCAAAAAAAAGTAAGAAGGAAAGTTAGCGTAGATTATTTTTTTATAGGGAAAAGGCCTCGTTTTGAGCGGCGCCACACCGAGATGGTCATGTCCGAACTGCTGAGATCTGGGCACCACAGGGATGTCGAACTTGTCCACTTTTTCTGCGTGTATGGTCAATCCGCACGAGAGGTGTCCCCCAACCTCTGTTCCGTTGCTCCTATATACCGCGACGTAGCGTGCTACTTTAAACCATAGAAGTAGAGCAAAAGTGAACAGGCTGGGTGCTGTGAGTATAGAATGATGCTTTTAACAGGCGGATGACGTGCGTTTCAGCCTCTACGCGTGGAGGACGAACGGTGCGCATGGCAAGCCCAGAGGCGACTTATTTGAAGAGAGCAAGGACGCTGAGGGAGAAACGCCTTCTGGTCTTACAAAGTGGGGAACAGAGACTTGTGCCGTCTGATTGGAGATGACTCTTGCTTGCATAGAGTTGGCTCTTTACTGGCCCGGGTTTGTTTCGAGCTGGGGTTTATTTCCTCTTCTTTGTACTCTTGTATAACTCCGCCCTCCAAATAAATCTTTATTTTCTTTGTTTACTTTTCTCGCATCTACTTGCCTTCATTATCCCACACTTCTACATCATTACACAGCTCTGTGGTCCACTCTATGTATCCAGCTCACTAGGTACGCGAATATTATCTTTCACTTCATCTCATTGATTGGTTGTACGAACGCCTACCAGCTCGCTCCACTCTATCTCTTCTCCACAGACCAGGCCACAAAGATAGGGAAGGCTTGCCGTCTTTCGGCCAAGTCTGCTTCGGCTTGGTGGGGAGTGGGGAAACCTGAAACTGGGCCGACCTAAGCGACGCTACCGATTCGGCCCTATGGCAAGGCCGACCCTCGGCCTTTGCCCAAGACCGCTTTTGATTTGGCTTGGAAGCCTGAACCCGAGCCGACCTGAGTGGGATCTGAAGATAAAATCCTCGCTTAAGACGGCTTTGTAAACAGTAACCCCAGGACATCTATCTCTCAAAGCAATGGATGTCATCGGCCATTTCTTTGACTTATTGCCTCGGAGAAAAGGCATTGCCGAATATGCGACCGACACTGGCTTCGGTTTCATCAAGAGCCGAAGACAAATCACTAAAATGCGTCGTATACTATATGGTGGCGTACACTCGAGTGGCATGTAAGGGCATGGCCAGCGAGTATTTATACCAGGCGATGTGTATGCTGTCATCCAGCAAGCTCGCAACTCCATACGCAACTCCAACTCTTTCGCCTATTGAACTTTGGTCCTCAGCATTTCGCTTTCGTACTACCAAGTATGTGAAACGGACTATGGAGCTATATTTTGGCCCATGTTCACTCGGTGTCAATTACAGACAATGGCCATTTCAAAGGGAGACACCATCCAGATTGAGGAGTCGGTCTTGAGTGCCGCAGAGAAGCAGCCGATCAATATCCATTGGCAGCAAGCGCTCCGAGGCCACGATCAAAACTACATCGAAGCTCCTTATAAGATTGTTGCATCTGCATCCAATGGTAGGAAAGGTGTCTTATCTGTGGCCTCGCTCTAACACTGAGAAATATAGGTAACGCCGAGCAGGGAACTGAGGGTCATATATTCATCCAGGCGAACATGCTGAATGGTTTCAAGGCAAAGGCAGTAGGAAACAAAACCAAGTACACAGTTGTTGTCGATGCCGAATTCCAGTATGGCCAGAAGAACAGCTCTGGGGAGGGCCGATTCCTCGTATATCATGACAAGAACAACAAACCGTTTCAGGTAACCGTTGGTAGTCAAGTTTCTTATAGACTATGCTGAACTTGTCTGCCGACTTTCTAGCACCGTTTTGTACAGGGAGTTATCCCCAAGTACGGAGAGGCGGCCGGAAAGATTGCCAGCCAGTTTGGTTATGCAAACGTTAATGCCGTCGTTAAAGGCCTAGAGGGAGTGGTTGGAGATCCTCTGAGATCTTACTGAGAAAGTGGGCTGATGATGACAATGTATTGGAGCTCACTTTTCCGTGTCCTTTGTCCTAACTGCCCCTGAGTTTTACTTGTACAGTAGCGTCTGCGTGCAGACCAGCTATCCCACCTGTGGGTTTGAAATCCCAATATCATCCTTGCGTACCACAAAGTGATTTCTGTCTGATCTTGTCTTATCACGACGTGGAATTGGAAACTTGCTTCCGCGACTCGCCGTCCTGACATCAAATCTTAGCTGGTAAACGACAACCACTTCCTCATCGTCAGCATCATAGTTGAGAATACCATCAAGCTTTTTACCGTGGCGTATAATGAGCCCATAACCCGTAGCCTGTTACCTGTAGCTCTTAACCCGCGAGCCACCAGTGGCACATAACCCGTCCATCGCCTGAAGTAGCCCTTTACCTGTAGCCTGTGACCCGTAGCGTGTAGCCTGTAGCCCGTAGTCAATAGCCCGCTGTAGGTTGTAACCTGTGACTCGTAACCTATGGCGTGCAACGCATAACCCATTCGTTGCCTGTACTAGTAGCCCATTAAGCCTGTAATCCATCACCGAGTCGTAGCTTCTAGCCTATAACCCGTGCTGTACCTTGTAGCCTGTGATGCATAACCTATAGCCTAGCCTATATAGCCTTAGTCATGTAGTCTATGGCGTATAACGGGGCATTAGAAGAGACAAAATAAGATAGAGACATACCTCGGCGTGTGACTGGGAGTAAAAACGCCTAGAGCAAGTATGTACTCGAGCAGCGAGTAAACTTAATCAAGAACGGCCAAAACGAGCAATGCGCTCTCCTGGCACCCAGTTTAAAGCTATCTTTAATATTCCTCTTTGTAGGCTTGGCGGAATGTTGGGTCTGTGCAATACGACTCGCTCTTGCGGAAGCACGTAGATTTTCACAGACTCGGATAGAAAACCCAAGTTGTCTCGTAAAGCCGCTTTCGAGCCAGTCCCTCTACAGTTGCCAAGTAGAGTGCCACAGACCAGCGGGTCTCACGTAAGCTGCCATAAATGACGCAAGAGCGGTCGAAGAGAACGCGGTCGGTTGGCTGAGCAAAACCTTGGGAGGTTGCAATCGGCTCGTTGCGGCGGGTTCTCGGCGGCGGGCAAGTGACGTCACGCGTCACCAGACCGCCGAGCCAAGGCCGAAAGGGCCGAGACCAACGCAAAGAGTACGGAACGTACCGTAACAAAGATCAGTTCCCCCAACGTGTATGCGTGTCGTGTTGATATCTTAGATTATCAGGGATATACTCGTCAATCTTTCGACGCGTCTGAGTGTCGGTTTTATGCACGTAGAGATGGTAAAAGCTGAGGACGGAAGGGAGTAGTGGATGTTTGCAAGTTAATTAAAGACATGTTAAGGTGGGATAAGTGGGACAAATGTCCTCAAAAATAGGCTAAATGACACGCCACGTGATTTGATATGCCTATTTGAGAAATCTGGAATGATATGGCGCTGGTGCTGTGCGCACCGTTGTCCCCGTCGCACCTTGTTCTCACTAGTCGTCCTCCTACCTTTCCTCGTCATCTGCAACAACACACCTAGCCTCTCCCTCGCCATCTCTAGCACATCCCTGTACTTGCACAATGCCCGCACCTGCTTCCACGTTGACCGGCGTACGTCAAGGCCTGTCACTCTCACTTCCCCCATCCACTCCCCACCCAGTCCTCCGTGGCTTTGTGTCTCCATTGCCGTCTACACACATGCTGAGCGGATCTACGTTTCCAGCCCGGCACCGACAACAGCGTCGCGCTAAGCCTCCTCTCCCTCTCGCTCGCCGCCGCGGCCGCCCGGGAGAGTGCCAACAACACCGGCACCAGCGGCACCTCTCCCCCGTCCAAGACACCCGCATCAGCACAGCACCCCACCATGAAACACCGCCGGCTCTCATCCATCGGCCAGACTAAGCGTCGCCTGTCTGACGCGCGCGACGCGGCGGCCCGCCCCTCGTACGTGTGGGAAACGAGAGTTCCCCTTCTCTCTCTCCCGCAGTACTGTACAGTCGAGAGCTGATGACTCGGTTCCCCTCCACGCCGACAGGCTGGCCATCCTCCAGGGCCCGGCACCCTCTGCTCCGCGCGTGACGCCCTCGCTCGTCCAGCACTCCCCGTCGCGGGCGTACATTCCACCTTCCACCTCCCCCGGGCATGCGTCCCTGGGCGTCGCGATACCCGGCGCCGGCGGCCCTTCGCCGCCAGAAGCGGATGAGCGCGCTCTTACCCCGGCCTCCTCGGTTATCCTAGACGACGGCGCGGGGGAGGGCGGGAAGCCCTTGTCGGGTAAAGGCTCGGGCAAGAAACGTAGCACGACCTTCACCTGCGAGAGTTGTTCGAAGGTTTGCCCAAAATTTTCACTCCTCGGTTCATATTCCCCGTTATTCATTCCGTTTTTTTATTGTCTTCCCCCCTATAGGTGTACCGCCACCCCTCGTGCCTAATCAAGCACCGGTGGGAACATTCTCCGCACTGGCGAGAGGCGTCCAAGTTTGTGCTCTCCAAACACCAACAGGTACAGCTACTCGAGGCCGCCGCCATCCTCAGCCACATGTCCACCTCGCCGACGGGCACTTCCCTGCCCGAAGACCGCTCGCTCTGGCCGTCCTTCCTCTCTGGCGGGCTCCTCCCCCCACCCGTGGGCGTGAGCCAGCCCACGGTGAGCTCATCCCTGCCTGCAAATGGTGGACGTGCGCCGAGGATGCACGACTACCCCTTGCCAGGCCAGGACGCGCCAACGATCACCCAAGTGCGCCCGGGGTTGCTAGGCGTTCCCACAGGTTCGACACCTACGCCTGGCCCGCCGCCACCACCACCGGTGCCGCCCTACTCGCACGTAGACCCCCTCGACGTCGGCGAGCGCTACCGTCGCGAGGCGGACGCCGGCGAGGCCTGGGCGCCGAAGATGTCGTACGCCGCGTCGTCATTCCACGAGTCTTCGCTGCGCGGGTACACCACGCCCACACAGTCGACGTCGTTCGCGTCCGACTCCGCCGTGGCCCCTCCTGGCGGATGGTCCCTCCCGCGCTCGGACCTGCGCTCGTCCTCCGCCTCGTCCTCCTCGTCGTTCGGGTCTTCGCCCGACTCTGGTGTAGGCGAAGATGAGGAGGAGATGGTGGATGTTGAGGGTGACGACGGGGTGTATGTCGGCTGGAGGCGTCGGCTGGCCGAACCGGTTAAAGAGGAGGATGAGGACGGGATTGAGGGGGACTGGGCCGGGATGGATATGGACATGGACTAAAGCAAGCTAATGTTGCTACAATCTCTGCAGGAAACTACACAAATTAATGTACCAGTTATTGTCCGGATGGATCAGGCATTTTCTTAACTACTCATATATCGTACCACGCATTTATACGTTACTTGTTGCCCCTTTTTTGCTTTCTTTCATGTAGGATTCATGAATCAGTTTAACCTTCATTGTAAAATATATATTGGTGTACATTATCATTCGACGCCGCTTTCTCTGAATTCTTTTATCAGTGTGGATATCAGGTATAGAGGCCGTAACGACTATTCGCAGTTCGGAATTCGAATTGAGAACAAGTATAATTGGACCGGTTCGACCAGCAACCACCAGTAGATCTTCTCTTCTTCCCGCTCTTACAGAAACTGCTCGGTGCCTCAATTATCCTGAAACCCGGTTCGTAAGCCTCTGAGAATCCCTTGAATGTTTAAACCAGATTAGTGGACTCGCTTAGAGATTTAAAGATCAAGCGAATAAGCGCACTGGAGATTTCAACCTTCGATAACGTGATTTCCTTCAGTCTTCTTTCTGAAAAAAAAAGAAAAGTGGCCACAGCGCTGATCATGCGTCTGAATTATATACGATACTGACTCATTCAAGACAACGGTTGGCATTCTATCTTCCACTGCGAGGAACTCCAAACAAAGTGGAGTGAAGATAGTGTGAATGGTAAAGTCGCCGAACTCCGAGTCCGGATCTAAGAGCCAGTGTATCCAGCGTACGCCGCGGGTAGTGCAGCTTCCGGGCCAGGGCTGGCACATTCCTACGCCGTCGCTCTGACTCTTTCGCTTCTTTCTCCTACTCGTCACCTGGGCTTATACACTGGGGACTCCTTGCTGCTCTCCTGGAAATGCTCTAGGTGTGCAGCCGACTGCACTATAGTCAAGCCATGGCCCCTTCCATTATTAGGGCGCAGGTGGCGAGGAGCGTACGTAGCGTACTTGGGTGCCGAGTCCTTTGGAAGAGCGATTGCAGGTTTGGTTGATTGTAGAAATACAGGGTTGTTCATGCGTTTCATATACTCACAACCCATACAAGCTTAATACAGAGGTAAGTGCTGCATGAGTGTCATTGGTATTGAAGCCAGCAGATAATTTACATAATGATATGCATGTGACCCTAAATATGCTAAAATGGAACTCTAAGAACTTCGAAGCAAACCATATGAAAGTTTTCGTCTAACCTGGGCAATTCGTCGTGTTTAACTCATTACTCAACCTATCACCTTGAGCCTTAGCACAGCTTACCCGTGCAGGTGATACCTGACTCTACCGCTTGAACTGTATCACACTTTTTCCGATGTCGATTTTTAGCTCTTCCAGCTCCCTGCCGAGTCCACTCTAACAGTTTCTCAGTGAACCTGGGCCCTATCGCCAAAATCAACTTCCAGCTGTTTTTGAGGACCCATTGGAAGAGCCAAACAGGGTCTGAAGCCGAAAGTTTCGGCAGTTTAGGCCTTCTTTGGTTTAGGGCACTCAGTGTATCCCTGGCGCACTTGTTTACGTCGCGATTGTAGATTCTCTTGTTAATCTGTGCAAAGTTTGTGAGTAAATCTGTGGATGAGATCGTGGAATCAACCAACCTGGAATATTTGCAGGCCTGCTCGGACCTCGCTGCGAATAACTTTGATGTTATCCATATCGTCGCCTTTGTGCAAAACATTGTGCCGTCGTCGAATCGCAGCAAAAAGCTTGGCCCTCCGCCGTGTATCATCATCCTTGCGCGTATTTTTTATCAATTTTACAACTTTCGCGAAAGTACTAATTTAACATAGTGACAGTGAAAATCTGTAACCACATAAGGGAACATTGCAAGAAGCGTACACGTTAAGCCTATGTAGCGATACAACTACATCTTCAATAAGCGGGTTGTAGTCGCTAGGCATCCTCGTCAAAAATAGCTGATTGGCGTTGACAGACCTCGCAACAGCAGAGGCGTCTCTAGCAATATCCTCGGCGAGGTATTGATAGTCCTTACGACTAACTTCAAGTGACTTTGACGTACGTGAGTTTTTGTAGGTAAGGAGGATATTCTAAACAGAGACCGCACCTTAACCTCCTCGCAGATATCAGCAGCAGTGCCTAAAAGTCCTGCTAGGTTGGCTCCAGCAGCAGGGATCAGCTGAGCTGACATAGCTCCGGCTCTCAGAAGCGACGGTATGTCGACCGGATCCATCGTAATTCAGTGCGAAAGGCAGTGGTTAATATATTTTAGACCGTAAGTAAATAGTTGTATGTGTGAGGTTTGAGTTGTAAGCGGGTACGCTGAGATGTGGTAGAGAGTCGGAAGAGGGTGTACGCACTAGAGAAACAGCCGAGGCGTAATTATAACATTGGTTGCTGCACCGCCACTCAAAGTAAGTGTTTCAGCATTCAGTGTTGATACCAGCATTAACTAACGGCCATAATAGGAAACAAAAGGTACAGCAAATCGCAATACAAACACATCCATGGGAACGTACTTGTCACTTACGCTTATGTTTGCTGTGCAGTCGTGTTGGACACGAGGCGGGACTAGCGCTAACTCTAATCCAGGGTGCGAGAGGTAACAAGGACCCACTGCAAGTGATTAACCAATCCTTCAAAAAATGAAGTCAGGCCTAGAGACGATAGGATCTGGTATTGAATTCTGCTATGCACTCTGGGTTCACTTGATCTATCTCTCCTTAGTTATACGTCACCGAGAAACAACCCTTGTCGTATGGTTATTGCTACATACAAAAACAGCAATATGTACCTTGATGTTATATGAGACTTCAAGTCCTCCTAAAGAATATACCGATACGTTGGATTGAGGTCTCCTGCCTGCTCGCGTTGCTCGTCAGTTAAATCGTCCGTGCTAGTGAGGGCCTCTCTCTTGTCCCGATTGCGGTTCTCAATTGTTATGCCAGCACCATAAGCCACGGCCATAACAACACTGGAAAAGGTGAGCCCGATACAGATCCAGTATCCCATCGAGAAATGGGGCGCGTCTTTGGCAGGAAACGAATATGACGCGATGATCCCACCAATGTTGCCGACCATGACTTGAAAGCCTGAGTTTGTTTGGCGACGAAGATGGCCAGCAAAATTTGTGTTCGTCCAGCCAGCAATAACAGCACACGCAGATGAAGAGACTGGACGTTGGTGAATACAGGGAAGTGCCACAACGGGTTCAAAGAAGCATGGCACGTACGGGTAGCGAGAAAGAGCGCTCCATATCTAGTATCTCTGCTCGTAGGATTAGACAGAAGAATCGCAAACCCTGCGATGGATCCCATGGCCGGTAGAGCCACAAAAGCCATACGGTGTTTAGCCTTGTCGGAAACGAACGAAACGAGTAGTGTCATGGCAAATCCAGTAACTGCAGGGGGTACAGAGCGAAGCTGGGACTGCACCACTGGAGTTTGATGAATGTCTGCACAAAAATGAAATACTGATTTTAGAACGTACCAGTGAAACCAAAGGAGTTGATAATGGTTGGTGAAAATAGCTTGTAGCAATAGATGTTTGCAACAACGCCGAAGTACATAATGGCGCTCAAGTAGATCTTATCTATGGCAACTATGAGCTTGACAAGAGATCCAATGACAGAGATCACTTACAGTCTTTGAACACAGAAATGTAGTCTCTCCATGTGAACTTTACATGGTGGCCCGAGCCTCCTACATCACTTGCCAACCGTTGCTTGATTATACTCAGATCTCTCTGGGAGAAGTGTCTTGACTGTTCAGGGAAATCGGGAAGCAGGAAAAACAAGACAATTGCAACAACACAGGTAGCTAGACCCTCTATTGCATAGGTGATCAGCACTGTTGTTAAAGTCGGAGGCAAGACTAAGACGAACCAAGAATAAAGATCCATCTCCAGCCCCGGTAGCCACTAACGCCATCCATCTTCCCAATTGCAGTCGCGAGGAGACCGCCAAACGCGGAAGCAAGAGTTGCCGCAGAATATACGATTGCAAATCGCTTTTGTGACTCTGATCTGCAGTACCACATTGCCACAATATAGTAGCACCCAGGAAACATGCCCGCCTGTTTGTAATGTCGTAAGCCGGTCGTTGAATCAAGAACATCTCTCTGAACCTTACCTCGAAGAAGCCGACGAAGAATCGCGCCGCAAGCATACCGCCGTAGTTGTGCGTAAATCCTTGCAGCATTGTGCAGAGTCCAAAGCCAAACACACATGATGAGAGCCAAACGTGCGGGGTGAGCCTCTTGAGCAAGTAGTTGGATGGAATTTCGAAGACAATATAAGGGACAAAGAAAATAACCAAAATTGTGTTGTACTGGTTTCCCACGAGCTTGAGGTCTTTTTGAAGTCCATACAAAACCGCGTTTGAGATGCTCACACTATCGGCATGGCTTCAGCCAAGATGATCACAAAGATATGGGGGGCGTACCGGTCAAGAAAAGAAAGAAAGAATATCATCGCCAAGTACGGCAACACGTGGAAGTCAATCCTGCGTAGAAGCCTGGTGTGTTCAGCATCGGTAGACTCGGTAGAAGCCAACATAGTTGGCGAGTCAGCGATATGAGAGCCTTTTTCCGAGTCGTAGTCATGACCCCTGTGCTCCTCAGCCATTCTGAACAAACTAGGGGAGTGGGGGCAGAGAATGGCAAAGAACTGCACTGTGCCGACCGATTATATACAGTGCACTCGTTCAAAGCCCCCGAACGAGCCTCCAAGAAGAAAAAAATGACGTATATCAGGAGGTACGATAAGGTGGGGTCCATACCCACCCAAGGAATGATGCCGCCCAGTGTACCTCCTGAGCCCTGAAGGGGTTCCTGCACGTAAAAGACTGACTAATTTCATCAATCGGTGCCTGCTAGAGCCGGTGAACGTGACCGCGGCAGCAAACTCAATTCAATGAAGTCGAAAATTGCGTGCAGAACTGGGCTGGCATTGGACGGAGGTTTGCTACGATTTGTTGTGCGACAAGGCTTTGGGCTCCTGTTCCAACTGAGACCTGCCAAGCAACGGACATCACCGGATACTTCCGTCTCAGGGCAATTTCTTTATAAGTGAGACAGGGTGAAGCCAGTCTGCAGATGGTTCGCGGAGATATTGGTTCGAAATGGCAGTCTATCCAATAGATTACGCTCTAGACCTAAAACCTACGTTTCCCCTCGTCGAAGCTTCAATTGAGAGACCCTAGTCGTTTAAGCCAGCTACGGTGGTTGTGTACCGAAATCCCGTGGTACATGCCTTGTTTCGATCTTCTATAATTTTATCGCTTTCTCTTCCATTCCGAATCCAAACTTAAAGACAGGTCCATGGTGCCACTACTCCTCTATGGATTCCGTGGCACACACGTATAGGTGCTCAATCGCGCTAGCCAGGCTAACTGTACGAAGCCACTGAATGGTGAAAGATGGCATCAGTAAGAAATGATCATGGATAAGCACCTTAAGCGAGAACGTAAATTGGAATGAAGCATGTCCGGGTGGGATTATAGGACAAATACGCCCTCTATACATGCGGGCAAGAGATAGCTACACCACGCACATGTTTGAACGCCTTGCCAATCGAGCGGTCTGAACCAGAACAAAATGCGATTAGGGTTAGAACAAGATAAAGTGGACATTAAAAAAGAACGCAAAAGCGGATATCAGAAGGTGCCACAGGTTCGTCAAAGGAGACCCAATTTGCAATTAATAATCAGCGCTTCTTTGCGGCAGCAGCAGCGCGAGCCTCCCGTCGCGCTTCGAAGAACTGGCCAATGTCGTTCTCCTGCACGATGCGCCCTTGCTCTGCAAACGGGCGTAGATAAGCCATAAGGTCGTCTCTGACAATCGGCGCGTGAGTAAGATACTTAATAACCCAAACACACGAGGAAGTTTACCGCATCTCGCGAAACGCGATAAGCCCGTCGATGGCCCGATCTCGCGGCAGGCGCTCGAGCGCACGCATTCCAAGCTCCTCAAGCGACAGGCCTAGAGCAGGTGTGTCAGCTCAACAGAAGCCCAGAAGTTCGACTGCGTCAAGCGGGGAAAGCAACCGGAGGAACCAGTTACCTGAGTCTGGGTCCTCGGGTGGTTCGTATGTATCCTCTTCAGCGAGGAGGAATGGGTATCGCTCGAGCTCAGGTAGGCACTAAAATACGCGTAAGCGAGAAAAAAAAACTTTTGAAGCAGGGACTTACGGAGGGGCATCGGCACCATCGTTCTCTCCAACCAGCAGAAAAGAACACGTCGCCCTGGCATTCCAATATTGTTGATTCTCCTTCCTCCACATTGGTTCGAGCCTGTGCAGACTCTACCTCATTTAGTAGGCTTTGAGCCCTTGGGATCGGAGGAGGCGCGAGACAAGGGTGCTTTTCTGTAGTCGTAGAAGTAGACGTAGCAGGTTCGGCAACGGTTCGCGCTCGCTTCGTCGCGTCAGCGAGTGCCTCCGACGTAGGCGAGCGCGGACGCTTGGTCCCAACTCTAGCCTCCCCGTCTTCTTCTACGTCCACGACCTCTTGTTCGACTTTGAGGCTCCCTTCTTCTTGAAGGCCAAGCACGACGTACGGCCAGTCCGAATCATTCGCATCTGCCGTGGTCGAACGTACGACCAGCATCGTCCCTGGTGTGCCGGCCCATCGTCGCACAGGCTGCGTCCTCACAACACAAGCACCGCACATGAAGCTCTCGTACGCGGAGCCGTCCAGCAAGGCTGGTGGCAAGTCGTCCTCGTCGTCGCTTTCTTCAGCCACTTCTGCGCCGTCACCCGGTTGCTCATCGGCGGCCTGAGGTTGCGATGCCGGAGGTTCGGCGACCGACTCGAGCGAGACTGGGGCTGATTGGACCGGCGAGTTGGGTGTTGTGGAAGGTCCAGAGCCAGAAGACTTTGCTTCTGGGGTAAGCGAGCGAGGCGGTGGTCGTTCGCGTAGATTAAGACACGACTCGTGAAACCAATCCTGTCGCCAATGATATCCGGGTTAGTTCACAAGCACCAGTCCAAACAAGACAATGATAGACATACCTCGCACGCGACACACTGTAGCATAGTTTCCCTCTCTTTCGCGGCTTCGTACACCCTTCCACACCTGCAAAACTTACCTTTGAAATTCTGGCCGTATTGGTTTTCGGTGTTCTGGGCCATCTTCTGGGCCCCGGCGGTCTGCGCATTCAGCGTGCACGGCACGGCCGGGAGCACGCATGTCGGGCAATCGCAAGTGAAGTTCCGCTTCGGAAAAAGCTCGAGCTGTTCGTGGTCCGCATGGCAGGCGATGCTACACGCCGCGCATATCCCTGCTGGTGTGGCCATGTCCGAGTCGGGCGGTGTGCAGGTCAAGCACAGGTACACGGCCTGGCGAAGCGCGCCGAGTGCGTAGGTGCATTTGTCGAACTGGTGGGGCAGCGCCTCGGACGCTTCGGCTATGAGCGATGACTGCTCCTCGAGCACGGAGAGTAGCGTCGAGGGCTCCTTGTGGTCTGGCATGGACGAAGGCTGGCAGGAACATTGGCGCCCACCTCTGTGAGCGTGACGCAGCAGTGACTGTTCCAGTAGATCATTCACACAAGGCCACTTCTCTTCCGTAAACAACTTTACGCTCATCCTCTGTTTCGTCATGCACTTGCGTTTTGGGTGCGTTTACATAAACTAGGCTCGAGTTAAGTTATATTCGGTTCATTCCTGTGAGGTAAGCCATCAGGAAAA
>JAZHGK010005604.1:0-18782 GCA_037855215.1 Waitea zeae
TATCATCATTCGATCTTCACCGCCGATAATGTAGGACTTTGCAGTTGGACCAAAGGCAACAGCGATTTCGTACATGATGAAGAAGGGGTTTGTATTCATTCAGTCACAGAAGTGGTAGCTTATATATCCTGGAGTTCCGAGTGGTTATCACACATCAGGAAAAAAAGGGTGGCTACGGTGACTACATGAGGCGCTATGAAGCGCTACAAGACGCTACGATAAGCCATGATAGAATCCATAGCTAACCTTTTTTCTTGACGTACAACTCCCAGCACGGAGTAATCATGCCGAATGTGGCGACTAGTGCCACCCTGGTTGGATATTCCAATTTCATAACTCAAGATTAATTAAGTAGTTACAAATTGTGCTGGCCCATCATGATCTGGGTTGGTGGCTGCTGTAGTTACCCATTAACAAGGGATAACAGTGGAGACACATTCATCAAGGGGTTTGAGATGCGGTTGTTGATTTGCTCTTGACATAGGACGCATCAGGAGAAATTGGTTCACTATGATGACTATGAGGCGCTATGAGCAACTACAAAAGCCTATGATAGGCCATAATAGAACCATGGTTGACCTTTTTTTCTTGATATAAGGTTTAATTTATCAAGGCATTGGGGTCAATATCTTGTCCTCAAAATATACTTCTGTGAATAAATAAGCGCAAAGCACAAGCAGGAGTTCGGGCAGAGGTTTGGGCCAACGCAAGGTCAGGCTTCGTATTTTTCAGTTTTAGCTAAGTAGGTGTGGCGAGGACAATACGTCCTCACTGGTTTGTACCTTTCTTATGAGATCTAAGAAATTTTAGGGGATTGCTCGAGGCGGCTTTTCACAACTTCAAAAGAGCACCAAGTATTCACTGTACTATCCTTGTTAGTATGAACACATGCCAGTCCTCTGATCAGATTGAGGCGTGTAGCTGGATGACTTGATGTGAATTGTGACGCATGAGTATCAAGGCTTGTCTGTGGCGGAGGGCATCGAATTAATGTGGGTCATGGCGGAAGATTGGGAATGCACGGTTAGAAAGTATCGTTATCATCATCGGTACATCCTGCGAACTTGCCGATGGGAAATTTCGCTGACTATGTCAGTGGCAAATTTCCAATCAGGAACTTTTGAGGGTGTAAAAATATGCATGGTCGCTTGGAAAGTCAACACTGAAAATGGAAGTACATAAACATATACATGTTTGGAAATATTGGTATTCCAGCCCACGACTGCGGATGATAGTCTATCCGGATCTTGACTAAATCAGTTATTACTATGTACAGTGGTATCTTAACCGCTCTGTGTTCCATGGAAGATATTGAGTTACCGAGGGATCCGTGTGTGCGTCATTTCATTACCCACTACCTCGCCTATAAATCTGGCTCAAAAGCCGGCGTATGTGGCTCGCTGAACGTATCAGTGAGCACTAGCGAATGACTGCAAGGTGTAGCTGAGGCATTTGAAATACACCAAGCAGCTTTAAACATCTGGAATCAACATAAAAAGCTGGTTCACTGGAGTTTATGAACAAATTGAAACCACGTATGGACATCACTTTGCATTCGATGTGCCGGCGGATCCGCGTAGATTATGATCTGTAGCCGCGGCGGCTGTGAATATATGCGTGAGAATCAAATACATGTACAGTGCCCTCTATCCTCGATTGCCATCTCACCTAGGCCTCTCCACCAGCAAACAGGGTTTATTTGACAAACATCAATCCAGAAAGGGCAGATACATTATCCACCTTTCGACTGCACCCTAGGAAGTTCCCGATGGGAAATCTGTCTGGTGCGTCAATGGCAGATTTCCCATCGGTAGCTTCGCAGGATGTAGAAAGTCACCACTGACGTGAGTAGGTAGAGTTTTGATTGGGGCACCCTTCGAACTTGCCGATGGGAAATTCCGCTGCCTGTGTCAGTGGTAGATTACCCATCGGGAACTTTTGAGGGTCTAAGTAATCGGAGGCTGTGTTTACTAGACCCACATATGTATCAATATAAGAGAAACAGGGTCAGCTATGGATGCTATACATAGCTCATCACTCCTGGGTAAGGTAAGGCTTCAACCGTTTAGTTTACGTTTACCTTTTTTTGCAAACCTATACCTAAACAATTTTAGGGTTTACTAAACCACTTATAAACTGATTACCATAGTAGCAATTATTCTGCAATAAAAACATAGTAACTTGCTTAGGTGTATGAATTGTTTGTGGCCAATGCCATCAACTGTACATACATACATGACAAAGTAGATAACTGGTGATTAGTGACAAGTAAGAAACAAGTACCTGTATGAGTTACACATGTGCGTGACGTTTCGTGGTCAGTGAGACTGAGTCACACAAACGCAATGCGTATTTCCTGGCTGTCACTGTTTTTGTTAATAAAAAAGATATTCTGGAGTTATTATGTGCTGCATGTTTGGCACAACGTCGTATTCCCAATACTACAGATGTATAACAATATAAGCTCCTTGCCATTGCACAGCCACTTCTCATACAGTAAACTGTTTATAAACAGTATAGTAGATACTATTCATCAGCTGTAAACTATACAGCTAGCTCAGCTCCCGATCGGACATCTCTCCCCCAACGTCAGCGATAGATACCCGACCGGGAACTTTGGTGGGTGTAGGCGTTTATCTGAACTCTGGAGAGAACTTGCGGCCATGCGCAAAGACAGCCCACACTTCGATTCGGCTACCTCCGTCCACCCCGCCCCGTCAAAAATTGATGTCTATGCGGAACCAGCATTGAACATTGACGAAGGTGGCCAAAATTCCTGGACACTTTGGTGCTCAGGGTATGGGTTCCTGTTGTTATTCCCATGATTCGGCATGAGCGATGTCCGTTTTGAGAAATGCACGTGCACCCTGGGCTGTGGGGACAAGCACGAAGCGAGAGGATCGCGCGGCGTCTGCCCCGCCTGTGCCGTGTCTTGGATTCGCTCTGACTTGCTGCTCTCTCAAGATTTAGTACTCATCGCTCCAATTTTGATTGATTCATCTTATCCTAGTACACCCTTTGAACCTTCTGAGCAGTCAGAATGACTTGCGCAGTGTAAAGGTCTTCGCCAACGAGCAAAATCTGCAACCTCTATATAAATAGAGAATTTACGTAGAGCGTATGGTTAACAAAAAGCATCGTAAGCACTAATGTGGTTTATTGTAAAGGTTAGCCGCTCTCAGAGCTGATTGACAGGACTGTAGACCATAAGTAGAAAGACTAATCGAAATACTTCTTCAAAAGTTCAAAAAAAAAAAATCAATCAGAACCGTCACGCCATAGGCAAGCACAAGGCACCTACCTCATCAATAGCCTTTTGTACAGCAGCTTCGAAGTGACCGATGAACTCATCTAAAGCCCAGGTTGTGCCTGCGTCAGGTTCACATCTAAAACATTTTGACGAGGCTTTGATAGCATCTTCAAGACGGTCTTCTTCTGTTATGACGCTACTACAAGGTGTTTCTTTAAGTGCGATGGCAGTGACAGCCATGAAGTCGCTCCACCAGTTTGCCACAGAAACGCTCTCGGTCTGGGTCGAAAACAGCGAGTCACTAAAAACCAGGTCAGTAACGGTCGCAGCACACAACCCCGATCCCGGTCCCGAATTTCTTTCATTGTGGAACCAGTACGCTTCGCCACGGTTTATCCACGTGTACGAGTTAGATTTTGCAACTGCGTAAGCAGCTTTTCCACAGCGATGGTGATAACGAAAAAGACGACGATAGTCACGTATAGGCAAGGTGTCTATCTCGGGTGAGTCGATGGTCCATAGCCATGATCTGGGATGGTGAAGTGTAAGCTTAGCAGATTCGGCGATCTTGTCGCGTTGATTGAATCTGCAGGCAAGGCAGTATGCTCTGATGGGCTGAGTTTCACCCACACAACGAAGGACGTGCAGCCATCCTTCGTTGACGGCAGAGTCGACCCCATACTTGTGACCGGCCGTCATGAGCGCCGCCGCCTCCTCGAACGTCTGCGGATAAAAAGACGCGGCTGGGTGACAAAAGCGGAGTAGCGCGTTGATGACGAGTGCAGTGTCGTGGAAGTCTATCACAGGGAGCTTGTCCGCGCCTGTCAGGGGGCTGGGGGAGTTCGAACAAGCCCACGAAGAACGGAGACGCAAAAGTGAGGATGACTTTGTGATAGTGAAAATGGACGCCGTCGGATGAGCGGAGGATCACGTCGGCATCGAGGTTCTCAAAGGGAGGAGAGCACTCGAATGTTTGAAGGTCGGACATGAGATCTGAGAGCGTGCTTTTGTTTTTGAACTTTAGGTTCAAACTGTCAGAGGAGGAGAGGACGGGTTGGAAGCGAGTGGTGGGTGGTGATGGTTGTCAATCAGTAGTGGAAAAGCCCAGGTTCCACGCTAAAAAAGCAACAAGAGGAGTGGGACCGATAGCGCGAGGGGGAGAGGAAGAGGATATGAGTGGCATCAGCGAGAGACTGAGACACGGAAGAAAAACAAAGGGGCTAGTCGCGGGTCAACGCGCTACGCCGGTCCTCGAGTTCCGTGCATTGAAGTTACGCCAAATGCAAACACTGCAAGTACTCATGCTTCGTTTCCCAACTACTCACGCTGAGGCGCGGTTATAAAGATTTTCATCGTGCACGCATAATAGGGTTTGTCGTTCACGCCCACTCAAAAATGGAACCTGCTTGCGGAGTGCATAGTACCTGAAATATTGACATGTTATTGCTCGCAGAGAATTATGGGGCGCATACAGGCGTCGCGTTTTTTTCAGCAAAACGACGAAAACCAAGAACGTGAACGTATAAAGTACAGCATAGATTTTTTTCCAAACGACAGATCCGAGAGCATCGTTTGGAATCTCACATGTTAAAATTTGACTTCCAGCGTCACCTACAGGATAGGACAGCCACGTTTCTGATCGTGAATAGATGCCTCTAAAGCCGGTCACGATCGGACTCACCGCGGATATCACCTTCTCGATCTCGCTCTCGAACTCGCTCAAAAATTCGTTCCAGAGGTACGCCCGGCCGATGTCCAGCCTGCACTTGTCGCACTTGGCCGAGCCGTCCCGCATGAGCTGCATGAAGCTCTCGCTCTTCGGGATCGCCGTCGAGGGGTGCTGGGCGAGCGCGAGCCCGACCGCGTCCATGTACGTCTTCCACCACAGCGACACGCTCTTCGCGATCCGGCGGTCGTCGCCCGTGCGCGCCGCCTGGAACTCCTGCTCGGTCCGGAACTGCGGGCACGACGCCGTCGGGGCGTGGTCCCAGTAGATCCGGGAGTAGTCCACCCAGAGGAAGGAGTTGCTCGCCGCGACCTGGGACGCGGCGACGCACGCGCGCTGGTGGTAGTTGATCAGCCGCTGGTAGTCTCCAGCGGAGAGCGTTTCGAGGTCGGACTGGTACTCGAGCAGGCCGGTGTGGTCGAGGGAGAGGACGAGTTTCGCGGCCTGACGGGCCTCGGCGCCCAGCTTGAGCTTGCACGCGACGCAGTACGCGCGGAGCGGCTGCAGCTTGCCCACAAAGCGGATGATCTGCCGCCAGCCTTCCTCCATCGCCTCGGATACGCAGTACTTGTGTGCGACGGTCATCAACCCCTCCGCCGCCTCGAACGTGTCTGGCTCGTAGCGCAGGGCCGGGTAGCAGAAGTGGAGGAGCGCGTAGAGGCCGACGGCGCTGTCGTGCACGTCGAGGATCTGGAGGGGCTCGTCCGAGCCGCTGGGGCGGGCCACGGAGAGCCCGGGCTGGGGGAGAGAGAACATGTCGCGGAAGATTGGGGAGGCGAGGGAGAGGACGGATTTGAAGTAGCGAAAGTCGGTGCCGTCGGCGGCTCGGAGGATGATGTCGGCGGCCTGTGTGTTGTATGCGGGCTCAAAGCGAGCGACCACGACCGGCTCTGTCTCCGTCATGTCGGTCGGACTGGAGGTTCACAGGGTGCGAGACGTTCAAGGCGTTTCGTCGGATACGCCGAGGGGGGGAGGGTTGATAAGAAGGTTGTGGGGGGAAGGTGCACGTGTACTTCCGTGTCCGTAGTAGCAGAGCCGAATCATCTTGATGGAGTACTTCGCTTCAAGGTCGCTCCTTCGCGGACGAGACTAGGTTTAACACGTGAATGGAGGTTATCAGAAAGACTGATAGAGGGGTGTCGGTTGCACGTAGGCGCTTCCAGCCACCGCGCCTACCGAGTGATGGTGGGTGTTCAAGGGATGCGAACCATGCCTGCGGGTTGGAAGGCCGGGTACGTGACCGAACGATGATGTAAGGGAGACGAAAACGAAGGACGCCGGGACCCGTCAGAAAAAGGCTACAGAGACATGAAATACCGATCGAGGTGACGAAATGGCCCGTGACTGACCACGACAAGTGCGAGCTATAAGGGAGAGTCCAAGTGAGGTAAAACCCCGCGTTCGCCGTTGACAGCGCTCGCTGACCACGCTGCACGAACGACGATTTCCCCACTCTGATAGCATTGCGTATATCTACACTCATCCTCACACAACCCCACTCGCTCGCTTTCGCTGGCATTTCCCACCCCTCGTCCTCTCCTCCACCTTCCCCCCCCCCCTTCCTTCCGCTGCGAATCGTGACGCAACTCAGAGGCGACGAGAAATGACCCTCCTCAATACTCCGGACCGCCTCGGCCCGGAACCTTTCAACGACCCCGCCGCCGACTTCGTCCTCCGCTCCTCCGACGGCGTCTCCTTCCGCGTCTGCCGGGCCATGCTCAGCGCCGCCTCCCCCGTCTTCCGGGGCATGTTCTCCCTCCCGCAGCCGTCCTCCTCCTCGAGCCCACTCGCGAAGGAAGACGCCCCCGTCGTCGACGTCCCGGAGGACAGCGCAGCGCTCGAGACCCTCCTCCGGTACGTCTACCCGGTGGCCAAGCCCCGGATCGCCTCGTTGCAGGACGCGACCGCCGTCCTCCGCGTCGGCGCCAAGTACGACGTCTCCGCCGTGGAAATCGTCCGGGACTCGCTCCACCGCTTCGCCGAGCGCGACCCGCTCGGCACGTACGCCGTCGCCTCCTGCTTCGGCTTCGCGGACGAGGCCCGCGCCGCCGCCCGCGCCACCCTCCGCCTCACGCTCGACGAGCTGCCGGACTCGGTCTCCCTCTCCCTCATCTCGGGGAGGACATACCACCGCCTCGTCGCGTACCACCGCCGATGCGGCGCCGCCGCCGCCGAACTCACCTGTTCGACCAAGACGGCCGAGTGGCTGCCGATGCAGTACCTCTCCAACGGGGGATCGATGAGCGCGTACGTCCAGTGCAACTTCCACATTGAGTACCGCGAGCGCGTCGCGAACATGCTCCGCGGACGGCCGTGGGGGCGTAGCGTGCTCGCGCAGTCGGTGCTGTGGCCGAGTGTCCAGAAGGCGTTCATGTACGACAGCAAAGGCACCGCAGCTCAGGCGTTGCAGGTGTACAGTGAACTCCTCGCGGAGGAGGTGGATAAAGTCACGGCACGGGTGAGTGCTGTTCGCTCTTTTACTTAACCTTCCTGACGAAAACATCTTAATTAGATACCACTTGAGTTGGATTTCGAGGAAGAATCGGCTAGTGGGCCTAGCAGTGATCTTCAGGCAGTCGCATCATGACGACAAACGGACTTCTTGCAACGCTCACTAGACTCTGGTAGTACATTTGATTTCGTATACACACTTGTTTATGTTAACTCTCGGTCCATCACATCCTGGCAACGCATTAATCTCAACTTGTTGAAAAGCAGAGAAGCACACGCAAACACACCAAAAAATGAATAAATAGACGTAAGTAAATCGGTCGCCGAGAGCGCTACACCCGAACGCCCGCCATCTGCTCGTCAAGCGACTCAGCACATGCTATTCACGAAAAAAACGAGTCACGACGTCCTCACCCGTTGCTTGTCCAGCACCTCCCTCCTCCTCATCTCCCACTCCGGGTTCCGCGCCCGCATCTCGCTCAGTATCCTCTCCGCGAGCGCCTCAGACTCCCGCTTCCCTGTCGAAGCTCCAGACGCCGAAGACGCGGCCGCAGCCGGCGGTGGAGCTGCGCGAGGCGCGTGAGACGCTGGCGTCGGCGCCGGTGTCGGATTCGACGTCATGCGGGGCTGCGGCGCCGCGCGTGGCGGGGATTTGCTCGCAGACGGCGACCCTGGTGTGGTAGGGCCAGCAGACGAGGCTGCGGGCCGGGTGAACAGATGGGGCGCGGTGGCCGAACGCATCGGCTGCACCGGCGGGGTCCGCCGCGCGTACGTCGTTGATCCCGTGGCCGAGGCTGCGGCAGAGGACGGAGGAGGCGGGGGTGGAGGCCTGCCTGCACCGGGAGCGTATGCGCTCTGTGCGCGGCCGTGCACGCCCGGCCGCCGCGGCGCCGCCTTCGAAGGTTGGTCCTGGAACACGTCTACGGGCGTCACGGGCGACGCGGTGGAGGGCGTCGAGGCGGACGACGAGCTGGGTGTGGACGAGAAGAGGTGCGGCGTGCGCGGCAGCGGCCTGCCAGGCATGTGCTTTTGCGGAGAGGTGGGGGCAGCAGGGGTGCGTCGGGGAAAGGGGCGGGGAGGGGAAGTGGGGCGGTGAGGGGGAGACTTGGGTGCCTGTGGAGGTGGAGGTGTGGGCGTAGGACGGGTCGACGCCGAGTGGGGCTTCGCTGGTGAGGGAGGTGGCCTAGACGCAGCTGGCGGAGGCTTTGCTGGTGAGGGGGGTGACCGAGACGCGGTTGGTGGAGGCTTCGCTGATGAGGGGGGCGACCGAGACGCGGCTGGCGCAGGCTGCGCTTGAGGAGGGTGTGGTGGGTGTGCTGCGGGAGGCGGCGCTGACCTAGCCTGTGGGGGCGGCGCAGCCCTAGGTGGTGGAGGTGATGCAGCGTTGGGTGGTGGTGCAGTCCTCGGGGGTGGAGGCCCGCTGCTGCCAGCGCCGGAGGACGACGGCGGAGGACCGCTCCGCGCCGCGTCGGGGCGCATGCTGTACTGATACGTCCGCGACGTACCGGACGTATTCGGCGTAGAACTGGGCTGAAAGTTGGGTCGTGCGTTCGCGCTTCCGGTCGTGCCGCTCTCTGCGCTCGTGAAGGGGCTCGTCGGCGGATGTTGGCGCATGCGCTCCTGGTACCGCTCCTCTGCCTTTCTCGCCCATGCTTCTCGGTCCCTCGCCAACCTCGCTTGGAACTCTTCATTAAAGTAGCTCGCTTTTGAACGGGCTTCTGACGGAGGCGGCGGCGGCGGAGGGGGTGGAGGGGGTGGCGGCGGAGGATGAAGACTCGTGTCGTACGCCTGAATTAAATCCTCATGTTAGGCACATGGATGTCATGGCTAAAAACAACAAAAAGCGACGGCACGCACAGTACGCGTCTCTGGATCGCTCAGAATCTCGTAGGCGGTATGGACCTGAATACAAGATGTCAGAAAAAACTTGTCGAGGGGGAGGGGGAAGACAGAACAAATGGCGTCGATGCGTAACTTGTCTGAACCGGGCCACCGCAGCCTGCTTGAGTGCGTCTGACGCACCAACCTCTAGCTTGTCCGGGTGGGTTGCGAGGGCCCGCTGTTTGAAAGCTTTACGAACTGTACGCAGAAACGCGTTTGGACGAATATGAGACATGTCCTGCTGATGCCAGTTCGCACAGGCTGAGACGCACTGTCAGCTGCCGAGGCGTCTTGCGGGACATTCAGGATGTCATAGAGGGTGATGGCAGGAGGCATCTCATCAAGTAACGAGATAAGAACCGAATTTGAGGCAAGAACTTGGTATCGCGAGTATAAGTTACAAAACTGGGAGCACAAAATAAAGCACAGGGAAACGGAACTAGTGGAGAAGCGCAGGTGAGGGGAGATCGAGAGAGGGAGAGCCGGTTTGCCGCCGTTGGTCTGATGATGCTTTGGGTTCTTAATTTCTGGTTTCTGCCATACTTAGGCGCGGTCTCGTGATCGCGGATACTCAATTTAAGTTACCGGCTTGGCCGCCTTGGGCCATACAGCATTCGAAACAAACAAAAATAGGAGGCCCCTTAAACAAGCTTGAACACGAAGATACAAGGCAGGAATGTGTGTGGATATCAAATAGTCTTATGTCCTACGTGTCATGTGCTTCGATGTCCGAATAAGCGTGTATTTTAATCAATATTTTCTAAAGCGAATACAAATGTATGGCCAGTATGAAGAGGAAGGAGGAAACACAAGGATGCTTAGCGCCATAGCCTCTTCATGGCTGAAATAGCTTGGCAGCGCTAAGAGAGCTGTTTGCCAAGTTCATGTGAGAGTCATAGGAAAGAATGGTAGGTGGCATGGGAAACGTATCAAGGATTCCTAATAACTCAGATTGATCCATGCTGGGACTCTCGACAAGGATATTGGGACCATCCCCTGCTAAGGTGATGTTAATGGTGAGAGCGGCCATAGCAAGCGTTGGGATGGCGGGTGGCGGAGACTTTCCACAGAGTGTGGCGCTAAGGACAGCCGATGAAGAGGTCGCAATCAGGCCTGGGTTGGTGTCACTCTCGTACGTGGACGTAGCGAGTCCAAGGTCAGATGGAATAACGTCCCACGATAACGTAGATTGAGAAGCACATAAAGGACTCGATTCACTAGTCGTCATCAGGGCTTTGAAGGAATCACTTTGGTGCAGCAATGAAAACATGTCTTCGAGCATCGCTGCCCCTGAATCGCGCTTGTCTTCCGAAAGTAGACTAGGTTGAACAGACGTTGGAGGTTTAGTAAGACCAAATCCAGGAGACGCAAATGAGAGAAGCGAGGTGGATGTTGCCAGATTTTCATATGATTGTGAGTGGTCCAGCAGAAACAGAGATAGTTCTTCCCCAAAATCAACCTCAGGCAGCATCAAAGACAACGGAGGAGGTGTCACATTTGCGAAACCGAGACCAGTTGATGGACAAATTTTCGTCAGGATCTCAGGTTTGGCTCCTGTGTGCTCAAAAGACTCGGCAGGCGAGGAAATTAAGTGACGAGTCAAAAGACGGGAGGGAAGCGAACTTCTGCGACGATGGGTCTTGGTTTCCCTGTCTAGAATACGCGCGATATGAGCCGGCGTACTCTGCAGAATAGTTCCGTCGGCACAGTAATTCGGCACTCTTGAGGCACTGACGCTTCTTGCTGAGGTACTACTACACATCGGTCGAGCAAAGCCGGATTTATCATCTTGATGAGTATGGTGGCGTAGATGTTGCGGAGCATGTGTGAACGGCCGCTTGGCGACACGGGCAACGATCTGTGCTATACGATGCCTCGTTGAATGCACTTCTTTTTGCTCTAAAGATGCTAATATATTTGGGCGTTGAACTAAAACATTTGATGACGCGTCTGAGGGATTGGTTGGATGTTGGATATTTGTCTTTGCCCTTGGAGTCGGTTTAGAGTGAAGTCGATGAGTCCATGTCGAGTTGGATGCCTCCTGATTGTAAGTGCGTATGCTTTTACTTCCATCGGTATCCGACATGTCGAATCGAAAACGTTTGCTCAAGAAGCAAATTACCCACGCCGCACAATGAACTCCAGAGACCAGTTCTAGTAAGATCGAGATTGATACCTGCCGAGTAGTTTGTGGGAAATATCAAGGAAATGGTAGCTTGAGAACTGAGGCTTGTGAAGCTCGTCACAGCTGAGATCTGAAAGATGCAGGAGGTTTGAACTTTACGTCATGGAAATGTCACGCTTTTGAACGACGCTGTCATTCATTGAAGTGTCTGAAAGTTTCAACATTTATCAAGCTTAATACACAGATAAATCTCATTTACGAGAATGCATCTATGCTGTAGAAAGAATAAGCGCTTTAGCTACTGGTCCAGGCTTGGGAATTTGAGTTCCTTTTGTATACGAGCCCCAGAGTTGCGATCCTAGCAGGTTGTAAACGAGTGGGAGGGGGTCAAAGATTGAGGTGACAGTGACCGAAACGTGACAAGTGTGTCTAAGGCTCCAACCCTTTTTGTTTAAAATAGTTTTATACAGTAATTTACAGTATACTTTTATATTTAATTTACACCGGATGAATAGTATCTATTATACAGTTTATAAACTGTTTCCATCAATTATGAAATGAGAGTGTGAAAAAACAGACAAAATGGACAGACACATCACTTCTTCCACTAGTTTTATTCCTTCCCTTAATACAAGTGGACACCGCAACAATAGCAGTGTAATTTGGATGTAGTCAAAATGAAACTTAGTGTCTATGGGTGCGCCGGCCCAGATGGTCCCCCAGTAATTCTGGTGGACCAGGGTACCACTACCTGCTCACCCGATCACAAACGCAGGTGGTCTCTCAAACTCACACAAGTGTGCGGGGTTCAGTGAGAGCCCACCACTGTTGCATGCTTCCCATGTCATTTATAGTTGCTCTCCACTTATTAAACAGTGTATTAATGGTTGTTTTAAGTTGCATTATATAAACGGTTATTAAACTGTATATAAACAGTTTAGTAAAAACTATTTATGTTTATGTTTACCTTTACAAAAAAAAAAGTAGACATAAAGTAAATGGTTGGAGCCTTAAGTGGGTCTTGAGGGTGCGCACACACAGCGTGACCAACTGGGGATGGCGAACTGAGAAAGCATAAATGCTGTGAGTTGTGTTTCAAGGCATCGTTTCCTAAAAATACAGTGCTACAATACAATATGGATACAGCAGGAGATAAGGCTACAGTATAAGGCTACAAATGAGTTATCAAGTGTTTCAGCATATGGCATGGCTCGTTGGTCATGATTAGAGGATGTTGATAGGTATTAAGGATGATAGTGCGTATAGCAACCGTCCATCGTGCGATGTTGGTGCCAAACAGTGCAAGAGCCACTCCTAGTCAAATCAGTGGGCGAGGCGAACTTTGGCTTTGAGGACTCCCCACATGCTTTCGTGCTTGCGTTGAGAGCGAGTGGTGAGCTCCAGAAACTCGTCGAAGGCTTTGGGAGGAAGCTGCAGCATTCCATTATCCGGAGAACAGACCTCATCACTCTCAGGAAAGATGGTAAGAAGGGAGTTAGATGCGATGCGAGCTGCGGGTACGTCCGAGGCGATGAATACACCTATTCCGAAGGGGGTAAACGTATGGACGTCAAGGTAGGTGTCTGATGATGAGTGCTCGCGAGCAGCTATTAAAAGTATGTTTATATTTGAACTAGAACAATTCAGATGGAACAAGCATACCTTGAACAAGGGTGACTTGGCCGTGTACAGTGGCAACACAAACGCGACCGTAGTTAATAGGCATCATGTTTCGAGTGCAGCTACGAGTCCGAACAGTGTGGGATGCGGGTTGGGTCGTATGGCAGAGAGAAAGTGCAGCTCGAGATGAGTCTAAAAGTCACGATGCATCGATTATATATACTCTACTCGGAGTGAATCTCCAAGAAGAAACATCGTTCCTGAGATCTTAATGGGGCTGAGACGATAAAGACAACCGTCAGACCTCTGCGAAATCACATTTTTTTGGAGTTCGAGAAGACAGAAAAAACAATGTGCTCGTTATGTTACGTCAAATGTGTTTTGTAAAAATAGCCCGAGACAGCTTCCTATCAGTTGAACGAACAAAGGATGACCAAAATCAACAAGCTCAAAGCAAACAAGAAGTGAAAGTAAGATAAGCGCTTGGACTGTTTTAGACACAAAGGCTTGTCACTCCGGTCTTCTGCTAAACTGGGAATCAAAAACAATAATATATGCAGAATAAGAATAAGTAAGCCTTAAACAAAACGTGATTAAGAAAGAGTAAATATTCGCGGGAGAAACCGTAAAGGAAAATTATCATGCAACCATAGAATGGTCATTGGGAGGTTCAGTAGCCTTGGTGTCTTGGGGTTGAATGTACCGGCAGGTTGCTGCAATGCGGAACCCTCCTGGAACGACAGTGTGCCTTTAAAATGACTTTTAAAAATAATCAAATGAAGTTTTAGCAGTAAACACTGACTGATAGTGCTGCTGAACTTCTAGGCCTTCCATCACTACAACATCGCCCTGGAGCAGGAAATTAACCACCATTTCCATACCAGATGCTAGGCTCAACATTACGAACATGGCGAAGCTCGAGGGTTAAGCACACACGTGCTCGCGGTCTTTGTGCTTCGCCCTCAGGTATGGCAAGCCCTTTCTTCTTGAACGGAATCTTCTCACGGAAATGCATAAGAGCATTGGATCCCATGGACAAAGCACCAATGATGGGTCCCAAGCCTTTTTCGTCGTCACTGTGAAACTGAATGGGAGCACGCCGGAGGGTAAATAATCAAGCCAGAATGTAAATTGCGCACTTACACTCATCTTTTGATCTTTGAGATAGGCTGCGCTGAGAACTTCGTTGAGGTCCGGAGTTGACTGCAGAACGATGGTAGCACGTTGTTGAACAAAGGCAAGTGCTTCGCGTATTGCCTCTGGAGATTCTTCGAGTGACACAGTCTGTTGAGTGCCACTGACATACTAATTTTCTTGTCAGACCTTATTCATAGACTCAGTGAGGTGCAGCACCTTGTAAGGTTCTCCGGCTGTGGATTGGATTGTCAGAAATTACCTCAAAGTCGAAAATACGAACACACCGTTATGCGAGTAATAATTAGAGAGCATTTCACCCTTGAGCACTAAACAATTCAGCCTAAGCTAAGCAAAGTAATGAGGAGCTCACTTTGCGCCTATTCAAACAATCAGAAACCAACAATGTAAGATGCTGTAGAGCACTTACCTTTTTGAGTGGCCACCGCCGAAACAGGTCGTTCGAAGCTGCATGAGTCTGATACTTCTCAAATATCCCGCTTGCAACCTCTTCACCACCAGTAATAAGATGAATGTTAACTCTGAACGCAATGAGCACAAGGTAAGGATATGTAACGATAGTCTCACCTTCTACTCGGAGTCGGAACCGAGAACGTTATGACCCTTCCTCTCCGACTGTCCATTAACTCATCACGTACCAGCTCGACAACTAACAATAGCGTATTCAGCACAAGAAGAAGCCTAAATTGATTGTGCCCACTTTCGGGTTTTCGTATTTTGTATTGGGTCAAAAACTTCTGCTCTATCCCACCAAGTTCAAAGATAGTCTGAACACGACCTTTGATGGCAACAACAGCCTGTTTCATGATATCAGCATGTTTGCTCTCGTTCGCAAGGTGTATCCATACCCCACAATCGGGATTTTTGCATTCCCACTCATGCCATTTGAACCTTTGGTGTGAATCAACTTTACCGTCAGATTATCAGCTGAATAGACTAACCGGCATGATACTCGACCACATTTAGTGCAATAGAAGCCACGTCGAAAGTCACGGTTCGTGGTAACTCCTCCATACAGCTCTGCATTCGGTAAGTAAACCTGTGTAACTGAACACGGAACGTCTGAGCCAAGTTCCGGTTTTAGTTGCAAAAAGGATGGATGGTAGCTCTTGTTGCTCGGTCCAAGAGTGACCGTAGTATCCGCGACTCCATATCGGTCGCAGGACAAATTTAAGCAAGACCACTCTTGGAAGACATGTGCAGACGTCTCGCTGCATCCATAACATGATTTTTCAATGCCCAAATGTAACGGTCTTGTATCGGCATGAGCAATTGAATCCATGTAACAAGGTTTAACATACTTTTGGATGGATGGTCTATCCATTGAGCCAACAGAGGGTGGATGATGTACCGCTTTAATCAAAACTTGACGTGAGTCAGCCTAATTCGTGCAATAAGGGATTGATGTATCACCTGGCACGATCCGCATGGAACCGTTGACAACGGTCGTATTTGAGTTAGATAATCCAGTCTCCTCGTTAGGGTTAAGACGGCTGTTAGTTGAGCAGCTATTCCAAAATTGAGGGGGAAGTACTGAGCAAGTCTCTCCAGCAGGAACGCTTATCGATGAGGGCGTCGCCTCCAAAATGCGGCCATATTCAATGTTATCCGCAGCATCTTGCTTAAGTTGGGTCATATACTCGTGAGTTTGACCGCTCTGCGGTAAAGCGAGCCACCAAGGGTCGCCTTGCCCTTCGCACCATTGGAACATAAACATCCAGCGGATAACATCCGATTGGGCGATTCCGCATTTTTGACGTTGAGCTAGCATTTCGATCAATTTAAAACAGCGGCGCATAACATCGAGTGGACTTACGCCACGCGTGAGTGATCAAGTAAGCGCCAAGGACTACATAATTGCATTCTACCTTGTGGAACTCGTAAGGAAAAAACCGATAGTCAGAGTCACAGAGGAGGATCACGGGGATTTGTTGCTTCCACGTATTGAGTAAGGCGCGCACTGAGATATCAGTGGCTTGCTGGTCTAAAGCGTCTCGAGATTCTACTTCATTTTTTCCACCACTGTGCAACAGAATGAGTACTCGTTTAAAGCTAGGATAACGTAAAAATTACCCGTGCGATATTATCAACCTGCCACCGTGATGAAAAATATCGAGCCTATGTTTAGCAATTATTTATGAATCGTGATTTCATTCGGAATGACAATGAAGAGGCAAACGTACTCGGTCCCATGACCGCCCAAAAGATAACCACGCACGATATCGTTGTTGAAGTAGACCCCGCCTTGGTAAGAACGAAAGTAGGGGAGGGACTCGCATATTTCCTGTCGGCTCTATGGAGTCAAAGATGAAGGTGAGCCAAACTCAGAATTACATAGCTGTTTCGGCGTCACTCACAGCAGCCCATATCGGAGGACGGACATGATCAGGTAAGGGTGGCTTCGCCATCCTGACTGGTTTGGGTAACTTAGGTCTTGCATTTGAAGCTTTCGTCGTACTTGAAAGGGTGACAATTGAGTTGATCGGCGATTCAACGTCCTTGTTCCCACAAGTAGTTGACGAGGTACTTGCGCTACGCTCAGCCATGGCGGGCGTAACATGCTGCGGCAATAGTGATACTGGATGCGACTCTGACCTTGGCGATTGACGCCAGCCGAGCCTAGGATCAGGTATAGGTGTTGGGAGGTTATTCCAACGGTGTACCAAACGAGTAGGCTCCTGAGCATTTCCGAGCGACGATACGCTATCCGAGTCATTTCTCTGATACAAAACTGACATTGTCCCACTTGAAGACACAGAAATACCAGACCCGGTGTGGTAGTCCGCGTCGCCGTAAGGTAAGAAGATTTCACTGACAGAGTGGGCCATAGGTAAATGGGTTTCCTGTAATCTTTGTTGCTCTTGATGACAACTAGCACTAATAAGCGTTGAAGGTCTCTCTTCCATAGCAGCACTGAAGTCGGAAGCAGCTTTTGAGGTACTTTTAGTAGTTTGGGATGTCGCAGTGCTAGATGATGGGTCTATTTCTTGCGTTCGTTTCGCCTTCATAGATCTCGTTTCTCTCAGGGCATCCAAGTCCATTATCGATTGTTCGGGAGGTGATATCATATGAGGATTCAGAGAGCTCGGAGTGGCAAGATCTTAATATAAAAGTGGTTGTGGTTAGTTAGAATATTTGTGCAAGTAGAATGGATCCTTACCCTCTATAACCACCTCTAGTGGTAAATCGGATGCTTTATCAGCGACATCAGTCGCCATTGGTTCGTCGCAGGGGTACTTGGGAGTGGGTTCTGACAGATCGCCAGTGGTTAGAGCCAGCCCATCATCAAGAGGTCTTGCCTCTGAAGTCTCGACTTCTAGAATCGCCACACTTCCGACGGTCTGCTTTTTGACTTTGAAAGACTTTCTCGTTTTCTTGTGTGGTACTCTACGCCTCGTCGAAGCTCTCTTTTGCCGTGCTTGATCTTGAGATAAAGCTTTTTCCGTAGTCAAGGCTTTTGAAGATGACTCCTCCCCAAGTAGGGTCGGCGCAGGATCATAGCGCAGATTGCTGTCTTTCTCTTTCAGTACCGAATGCTTTGTCTTTTGCTTTTTTGGGCGTTCAAGCCTGTTGGAGTCGGTCAAATGCTTCCCAGATAAAGCATCGCGCTTGCGAGTTGTGGGAAGGATAGTCAGAGCATAGGCATGCTTCACGGGCCCATAGGGAAAATGAGGGGCCTTTATAAATAGATGCCAGAAGTTGTCGACAAACGCAATCTCCAACGCTTCATTATGCCACCCTTCGTTCAATTCGGACTCAGATAAGCCCAGAATGTGGGCCGTCCATGCGGCGAGAACTGAAGGCTACAAGCAAATAAGCGGGTTTTGACCATCAGACAGGAAGGGCAGCAATTGCTATGACGTACATAAATGGGAGTTTGATTCAGCGCACTCAGTACCTCGCTTTTCCAAGTTTCGAGCTTGCGATGTCTCAGCGCACCAGTGTGTCGCACGAGAAATTGGGTGTCCAAAATGCCGCGCACAGGCTGACCCTTTTCCTTCCATTCGCCAGGTAGGTCCACAGGAGGGCTCATCGCTCGGGAAATGGCAAGTTTGTAGGTAGAGCCTTAAACTAGACAGCGTCAGTGTAGGCTACCAGTCCCACGGCTGTTTATGTTGCTGTTACGAGCGTCCAAGAGATGTGTGAACCAACGATAAGTGGGCAAGCCGCAGAGTCGTGCCACACAGGCACGGTCCCTGCGCTAGGCGGTCACGCTACCGAAAGAACCCTCGGTCTCCGACGGGCAATTAATTCAACTATCATTATGTAAGTGCATAGTGACAGGATCCAATTCCAACCATAAGTCACAGTTACCAGAAAGCGACAGCTTTCCCAAATGCAGAGACAAGTACGAGCCTTTAGCACCATGTTAGTCCGCAGACCGATCTGGTTTACGACCGGCGTACGTGACTCGTTGAATCGATTTTGCGAGTGAGACGATTTGTAGGGGAGAGAAAAGGAGGATGTTCGTGCGTGAGGGCGAGAGATGATAGGCTCGAATAGATACGGGGCCCCTTGACTTTATTGGGGTAGTGAATCCTGGTTTGAAGGCAAAGTATGGACGTGCTACCCAG
>JAZHGK010005605.1:0-26700 GCA_037855215.1 Waitea zeae
CCCCCCCCCCTAACTCGCCTCCTCTTCAGGACTATGCCGAACTCGCCTCGGACCCTCACAACGCGCATATCCTAAATGAGATCCACTCTTCCGCCTTCATCGTCTGTCTGGACGCCGAATCTCCTTCAGATCACGCCGCCTTCTCTCGTGAACTCTGGCACGGCTCGACCGCCCCCGGCGGCGCGTTCGGGCTGCGAAACCGGTGGGTCGACAAGCCTGTGCAGTTCATCGTCTTCGAGAACGGCAAGGCGGGCATCATGGGCGAGCACTCCGTCATGGACGGCACGCCGACCGCGCGGATGTGCGACGAAGTGTTGAGCGCGCTCTACTCTAAGGTGTTCGACCACGGGAGTACCGCGTCAGTAGGCGTGGCGACGCCGACGCCGCTGGACTGGCATGTGTCCGAGAAGACGCGTGCGGCGATCAAGCGCGCCCAGGGCGAGGCGGAGGCGCTGGTGGGAAGCCAGACGCTCTCCTTCCACCGCACGCCGTACGGGAAGAGCGCGATCAAGGCTTTCGGCGTCTCTCCCGACTCGTGGGCGCAGATGGTCATCCAGCTCGCCTACGCGCGGCTGCTCAAGGCAACGGGAAGGCAGCGGGAGGGCGGGACGTACGAGGCCGCGACAACGCGCAAGTTCTTCAAGGGCCGGACGGAGGCGATCCGGGTGGTGAGCGACGAGAGCGACGCGTGGGTGAGGAGCATGGACGACCCGGCGGTGGGGAGCGAGGAGAGGCGGCGGCTGTTCAAGGCGGCGGCTGGGAAGCACATCGAGCGCGCAAAGTTGGCGGGCAACGGGCAGGGCGTGGATCGTCATTTGTTGGGTGGGTTAGGGTTCTGCTGACAGACAAACGATCGCCATGACTAACAACAAGTGACCATTTTTTTAGGCCTTCGTATGCTTGTCAAGGAGGGCGAAGAAGTGCCAGCACTGTATGCGGACCCACTATTCCTGCGGTCCAAGACCTGGGTGCTCAGTACATCTGCAATCTACTGCAAGCACTTTGAGGTCTACGGCTGGGGCGAGGTCGTGCCTGAGGGCTTTGGGGTACCCTACGCCGCCGGTCACGATCGTACGTATTTCGCATCTCGTCAGCTATTTGACTGTCGGCGCTGACACAGATCTGTGTGTTCAGATTATCTGCAGTACACCATCACATCTCGGAAGGAGATGCCCAACAGAGAGTTCATCGGGGAGATTGCGCGCGCGGCGGAGGACATGTACGCGCTGTACGCCGAGGTGACTCAGAAGGCGAAGCTGTAGAGGCGAAGGGGACTTCTAGGTTTGGTTTAGGCTCTAGAATGTCGCAGATGTTTGTTTTGTTTTCTCTCCCATGGAGGGGGGTTCTTTCTGAGTGTGAAGTCATGGGTATGTAGAAATGGGAGAGGAAGCTGTGATAATGTTTGCTTGCTCCGGGTTTCGTGTACCACTGACGTGTGTCGGTTGAGATGACGATAGGTGAGAAGAATGATTGGGAGAGAAAAAAAAATCATCCGAAGAGTTCGCAGAGGCTAGAAGTCTGTTTCGTCGTTTTTGAATATGGTCATTCATACCGACGAGTGGTGGGGTGCGGCGTGGACGATGATGATGAACGTATGATGTAAGATGCTGCTAGTGGTAGGAGGGAAGATGTGATGATAGGCTACAAAGATGAAATGATCACAATAATATTTTTTTTTTTTTTACTCACCGGCAAGTCGGGCCTTGACCGAGCGTTGGCTGCTGCCGTTGACCACGCCGAGGGCAGAGTCCGCGCTTGCCTCCCTTCCTCCATCCCTCCTCGTTCCGTCCCCCAACCACCTCCTTCACCGTCCCCCTCGTTCACAGACCCAATCCTGCTGCCCGATCTACAGAAACCTCCGCGTCCAATGGACCACAGACCGCTCGGTCCTCGTCCAGACAACAGGCGGCATGCCGCCTATCAGGACATTTTCGGCTGCGCCAACCCCCCGCCCTCCCAGCCCGCACCTCTCCCGAGGAACTATCCGCCTCAGGCCGCGTATGCGCCGTATCCCCCAGGTCCAAGTCAGCAGCAGTATGCCTATCAACATCAGATGTACGCAGAGAGACGGCAATCGTACGATTCTGCCTACCCGCAGAGCGTGTACGGGCAGCAGCAGCAGCAGCAGCAGCAACCACAACAACCACAACAGCAGCACCAGCACCAAGCCTACCCACTTGCCCATCCTGTCGCCTCCTCCAACCCGGCCATGCATCCGCAGTACTACGCCTCACCCGCCCCGTCTCAGGTGCCGCTGCCGTATTACCCCAACTACGCCCCGGGTGTCTACAACGCGCCCGCGAGCGCTGGCTACGCCCCTCAGCCGGGCAGCCAACAGCCACTCCAGCCGCATCTCGGCCCGCCGTCCAATGTGCACAACCGCGCGCGATCCATGGCGAGCGCGCACCACACCCCCGGCACCATCGCACCACGCCCTGAGGAGCCGCCAGATCCTCAGCTCGAGGCGTTGATGCGCACCGGCCTCACACCAGCCCAGGCGTATCAGCACCAAGTCTACCAGCAACACGGCACTCCTGGCTCGGGCGTGCCCCAGCCGTATCAAAATAACAACCACCACGCTCTCCCATCACCCCCGCCCTCTTCCACGTATTCACATACTACCACAGCTTACACCTTAGGAAACGGCAGTGGCGTAGTGCCACCTCACATCGGCATCTCGTTCGAAGGCGACGACGGGCGGCTGGGGATCGATTTTGAGAGTGATAGCGGGAGCAGTCCCAGCGGAACCGACGAGTCGAACGGGCCCCAACGGAGAAATCATCATCGCAGTGCGTCTTTAGAATACTCTCGCTCCACGCTTCTGCGGCAGATTTCGCTCAACTCGGTCTTCCGAACCCCCCCTTTACAGCACCTTCTGCCCAGCTGAATGATCAGGGTCGGCGTCCGCACTCGCTGCAGGTCGATACCTCGCTGCCCACCACGCCCGGATCAGACGCGTCCGCCGTCTCCACCGATGCGCTCGCCCGGCGCTCGACCGAGTCTTCGCGCACGATGGCCGGCGCGAGCCGGCGCTCGCACTCCCACGCTGATCGTTCGCGCTCCCTCTCGGCCGTGACGGGGATGTCGTCCATCCGGACGGTGATGGACTCCCCTGCCTCACGCGCCAAGTCCGTCGCCGCCTCTGTCCTCTCCGGCGTGGGCGCCCACCCGCACTCGGCCATGAGCTCGCCCGCGTCGATGAAGCCGCGCACGAACGCGCCCCGTCGGGCGCCGCTCGTCTACCCTGCGCTGCTCTCGCGCGTCGCACAGGCGTTCCGGGAACGGATCACGCTCAGCGACCGGGTGAAGGACGGGTTGACGTACACGGACACGTTCGACGGGCGCGAGGCGGTCGACAAGATCGCGTACATCATCAAGACGACGGACCGCAACCTGGCACTGCTCCTCGGCCGCGCTCTCGACGCACAGAAGTTCTTCCACGACGTCACGTACGACCACCGCCTGCGCGACTCGCTCAACGAGCTCTACCAGTTCCGGACGACCGTCCCGAGCCCGTTCGTATCTGCTGAAACCGTTACAAACAGCGATGCCCTCGCCCGCGCGTTCGACCGCCAATCGGTCATCACCGACACCACAGTCTCACCACAGTCGACTCCTTCTATGGAGCAGTCAGTGGACGGCCACGATGATGCGATATCGCCTGTCACACCTAAGCAAGCACGTAAGCGCACGGCTTCCGACGCCTCTTTGGATGATGTCCTGCCGTCCGGCGTGTTCACACTGCTTACTGACTGTTACTCTCCGACATGTTCAAGAGATCAGTTGTGCTACAGCATCGCTTGTCCGCGTCGGCTGGAGCAGCAGGCTCGGCTGAACATGAAGCCGCAGCCTGGACTCAAGAGGGAGATCAGCAAGGAGAGTTTGGGTGACGCAAAGGTGCGTTATTCAGTCGGGGCCAGGCTGTTCCCCACGCGGCTCACACGTTTTGTGTCATTTGTTTTTTTCTCCGTTTAGAAGGAGCCAGGGACGCTCTGGATCCATTCGGTCTCGAAAGAGATTGCAGACAGTGTATCTGACACGGAGAAGAAGCGGCAGGAGGCCATCAATGAGGTGATGTACACCGAACGGGACTTTGTACGAGACATGGAGTACCTGCGCGACGTGTGGATCAACCCGCTCAAGGTCGCGGATGTCATCCCCGAGGGCAGGCGGACCGACTTTCTCGAGCAGGTCTTTTGGAACATCCACGACATCATCGCGGTCAACACTCGCCTCCGCGACGCGCTCTCGAAGCGGCAAAAGCATTACGCCGTCGTCGAACGTATCGGCGACATCCTCCTCGATGCCGTCCCCCACTTTGGGCCCTTCGTGTCCTATGGCGCGCACCAGCTCTACGGCAAGTACGAGTTTGAGAAGGAGAAGAGCTCCAACCCCGCGTTCGCAGCGTTCGTCGAGGCCACCGAGCGCCTGCCCGAGTCGCGCAAGTTGGAACTCAACGGGTACCTCACCAAGCCGACGACCCGTCTGGCCCGATACCCGCTCCTCCTCGAAGCGGTGCTCAAGCACACGCCGGAGGACAACCCCGATAAGCAGGCGCTCCCGCAGGTGGTGGCGATGATCCGCGAGTTCCTGGCGAAGGTGAACGCGGAATCGGGCAAGACGGAGAATCGGTTCAACCTCCTCCAGCTCGATCAGCAGCTGGTCTTTAGACAGGGCGAACAAGTGGTACGTTACCCCAGATTTTTTGGGGGGTATTTTGCTGGGTTTCTTACGTCAAGTGGTAGGACCTCCGCTTACGCGAGGAGGGTCGCGAACTCGTGTACAAAGGCGCGCTGAACAAGCGCGGTGGCGCACAGGGCGAGAACGGCGAACTCCAAGTGTTTTTGTTCGACCATGCATTGCTTATGGCGAAACAAAAAAGCAAGCACGACCAATACAAAGTTTACCGTCGGGTGCGTGTGGTTATCACCCCAAGCGCCACTGCCCGCCACCCAGAAATACTGATACCCGAACCGTTCTTTAGCCCATTCCGCTGGAGCTCCTCGTCGTCTCTATTATAGACGAGTCAGCTTCCTCTCGCAAAGGCGCACACCAGAAGCACGTTGTCCTGTCCAAGAATGCATTCGGGCGCAACGGCCCCCACCCTCCGTCCATTCCGGTCAAGATTGAGGGTGGCAAAGGCGGGTTCTCAATCACCTTTGTGCATCTCGGGCGGAAGTTCTATCAGATGACCCTCTGGGCGAGCACACAAGCGAGCCATAAGAAGTGGATCGAACATATCCTCGAGCAGCAGGACCTCATGCGCCAGAGGAGTATGATATTCGACACGGAGATTCTGTCTGAAGGATTCTTCTTGGGGCAAAACAAGGTCAACTGTGCGGCACCTTACAGTACGTGTCGTTTTCTGAATTGAACGTTCGGGGACTAAATTTAACCTATCTTCGAAGATGGTGGCAAGCGTATGGTGTACGGCACAGATGATGGCGTCTACCTCTCAGATGCGCGGAGTCGAGACCCCGTCAAAGTGCTTGCGTTGCTCGACGTCACACAGGTCGACGTTCTCGAGGAATATCAACTTCTCGTGGTCCTTTCCGAGCGTCAGGTCATCACCTTCCCCATGGATTCATTGGACCCCCACGACCCGACGGCCGGTCTGAAACGTGCGAAGAGGATATCTTCGCACATCAACTTCTTCAAGGCGGGCTATTGTCTCGGACGGGCACTCGTTTGCGTCGTGAAATCCAGCGCGCTCTCCAGTACGATCAAGACCTTTGAACCGATCGATCAGGTTGCACGCGGGAGGAGTAAGCCGACCTTCAAGAAGTTGCTCCAGGGCGGGAACGATACCCTTCGGGTGTTCCGAGTACGTTTTGTCATCAATATATTCAGTTGGCTTATAGCTGACTGGAATTTTATAGGAATTTTACATTCCGTTCGAGTCCACATCCATCCACTTCTTGAAGACTCGGCTTTGTATTGGCTGCAACAAAGGCTTCCAGATTGTAGACTTGAAGACTCTCGATACCCAGGGGTTACTTGACCCCGCAGATGAATCAGTAGAGTTTGCTCAGAAGCGTGAAGCTGTCCTCAAGGCGATGGCGATCTATAGAATAGATAGCGAATTCTTACTCTGCTACGATGGTAAGTAATTATCATTGGTTTTTTACTACCAGCTCCAACACCTGTCTTCCTTTCCTTTTAGAATTTGCCTTTTACGTGAATAGAAATGGTTGGCGATCACGGAAGGACTTCATCGTGCATTGGGAGGGAAGCCCAACAGGTTTCGGTATGTCGACTTATAATGTTTTCCCTAGTTGAACCTCACTAACGTTCTCCTAGCGCTTCACTACCCTTACGTCCTCGCCTTCGAGCCATCTTTCGTAGAGATCAGGCATGTTGAGACGGGCGCAATGGCGCAAATCATCCAGGGAAACAACATCCGGCTACTTTTCGCAGACATGCCTCCGTCGACCTTGCATTCGTCTGGCTACGCGTACGAGCAACAACAGCAAGGGTACAACCCGTATGGCTACGCGGGCAGTGCCGTCACCTCGTATTCCTCGCGCTCGTTCGATCCTTACTCCGGCCAGCCGACCATGGCGTTCCCTACCCCCAACACGTACCAGGCGTCCGGGTCTCAGTCGCCTGGCGTCGGAAGGAACGAGATCATCATGGTCTCTGACGATCGGATAATGATCTTGCGCGTGGTCGGCGGCGAGCTTTCGTTGCAAAACATGCCGTATACATCTGACGGGGCTTCGGTTGCCTCCATGCCACGATGAGCTGACATCCTCAATACAGTTTATTCTTTTCTTTTTCTTTCTTTTTTCAGTACTTTCTCATTTTTGTCTGATTTCATTTCTTTCTTTCTCGTTTCCTTCTCTCATCATTTGCACATTCTATCTCATTGCGTACATCACATTGCACATACATGTTTCTTACACGTGACGGAATAAACGACACCCACTTGATGATCGAGATCCGAGATATTATCTCAAGCTGCAATCTCCTCTCAAAGTGGGTCATAACGGAAAGCAAGTCTATGCAGGAAGTGATGATCATGAAGGCCACACACGCGCTAAAAGCTGAAGGATGCGATCGGTGTGGTAAAATTCAGACCGGTGATACTTGACTGGTCATTTTGAGCTTACCATCTAATGGCAGCCAGATCTTGGTTTGAAGAATAGCAAAAAAAAAAAAAACTCAATGAATGCATTCCGATATAGTGATACAGAGGCGGTAGAAAATTTACGCATTTGTGAACGGCAAGAAAATGAGACCCAACGCCAAAAGGAAAGTGTTGACGGAGTTAGTCCAAGGTTGTGCATTTAGAACAGGTATTTGATCGGCCCTTCACGGGTTGGAGGTGAGACGACCGGCGAGGTCACGTCCCATCCGTGTGAGAGATCGCGCCTCGGCGAGGAGAGACCGTACAGCGCGACGTCGTCGCTACCCAGGTCGGAGAGCGGGCCGTCAGAGAACGCGTCCCACTCGTCGTCAGACTCCGAGTGCCGCTCTACGTCGGTCGGGAACGAGGAGAAGTCGAGGGTCGGAAGGATGACAGATTCAGCGGGGTCGAATTCAACTTCGACCCTCGCGGGCGGAGGAGAGGAAGGGCGGTGGTCCAGCCCGCTGAACCAGCGATCGATCTCTTCGCTCGTGGTGGAAGCAGAGACCGCCTCGGATCGGGGCGCAGCTTGGTCGAGCACGCTGTCCTCGATCCCAGTCCTCGTCTCCTCGATCTCACACCATCCCTGGCCCGCGTCTCCGAGCACAGCCCTCACCCGCTCTTCGTCCCAGCCGTCGAACGTGACTTCCAGGAGAACGCAGGTTCCGTCTGGGGAGCCGTACGAGCGCGATCGGACGCAAGGGTCCTTCCACACCCCGGCGCTGTCGAGGCGCGCGAAGACGGTCGAGACGCGCAGCGAGTGCGCGTGGTGCGACGCGTGCACGCTCGCCAGAGTCGAGAGGGGTAGGAAGCGGCCTGCGGAGGAGGAAGAGGCGGGGATGTCGGCGGGCAGAGGTGTGCGGCCCGAGGGAGTAGGCGCGAGCGGGACGACCAGGCGGGTCGTCACGGGGGCGACGGGAGCGATGGGGAGGTAGACGTCGAGATCCTCGGCGACGGAGTCCTCCACGACGGCGATCTTGGCGACGGCGGGCACGTTCTCCTTCGCGCGGGGGCCCTTGCCCTTCTCCTGCGTCTTCGCGGACGCCTTCTTCTTCTTCAGCAGAGAGGGCTTGTTGAGCACTTTGCGCTTCTCCAAGTCGACGTCCGCCTCGGTGAGCGTGCGGGCCACAAGGGGCACGTTCTCCACCAGGTTGGCGAAGATCGGACGGCCCGAGTGGAACGCACGCGCGGCGCCGAGGCCGACCTGGTGCACGCCGCGCGGGACTGGGGGCGCACGCGGGAGGCAGGGCCCCGCGAACGGCTTGTTGAGCAGCGCGTTCCGGACGGGGAGGGAGAACCCCTGCTGGATCGTCGGGCGGGCGGCGGCTTGGAAGGTGCGGGCGCCGACGTGGGCGCAGCCCTGCGCGCCGATGCCGGGCGTGGTCAGATGCTGGAAGAAGCGGACGGCGGCCGTCCTCGCGGTCTGTGCGACTCGCTGGACGGCGGTGGGAGGCGCGCGGAGCGGGATGGGTGGTGCGTGTGGGATGTGTATGGATCGAGTGCTGATCACGGGAGGCTTGTGGCCCATGGCGTTGGCTGCGCGAGCCGTGGCCCAGCGCAGGCCGGACGATGCGATCTGCATGGTCGGCGGGGCTGGCTACGGTGGTCGTCGGTTGGTGGTGGTCGCAGGAGAACGAGTGAGACGGTGAGGGGAGGTTACGACCGGTTTAAGCTTTAAGTATGGAGAAAAGGGCGTGTGGCCACTTCTCCACCTCCCCGGCATTGAACTGACGCGGCTGAGGATGCCGAACAGTCGCGTGGCTGTGCTGCTGCTCTCCTCTCTCTCACAGCATTTTTGGGGTCCCTGTGCAGCCCCATACGGCGCTTACATAACCGACCGGCCGCCTCTTCTCCGGTGCTTGCCGTCAAACATTGTATCCCCGAAGTTGCGTGGGCACTTTCTTTTGCAATTTTTATTATTGCTTACATAATAATGAAGCGTAGTTGATCGTCGGAACACCTGCCACCTCCTCCTTGTCGTTGTTCCTGGAGCCAGCCTTGTGGGTACCACTGGTCGAAGATACAGCCAAGTGTTCTCTCTTCGGCTTGGCCATTCAAGAGCAACAGTATAGGGAAAACTGATCCCCCGTGTTTACAGCAGTATGTACTCCATGTTGTGTTTTGTTTTTTTGCGAGCGTACCACGGCGCCGCGCCACACGTGTCGTTTTGGGCCTTGCTTGTGCTGTCTACCCTAAAAGGGATAGGCGCTTCTTCGGGTGACTTGGTGGCGATCCCTACTTTACATGTCACACGCTAGCGTAGAAAGAGGCCGCCTGCCAAGCACACACCGTTAGACAAGTACCCATTCCTCCTCCTCCTCCTCCTCCTCCTCCCCCCTTTCCTCTTCACTTTCCCTCTCACTTGCCTAGGGCCACCCGACACTCCTTTGTTGCTTTTCTTATCTGCTTTCTCTGCCATGAAGTTTCTCACTTCGTCCACTCTTTTGGCCCTTGCAAGTGTAGCTCTCGCCTGTGGCGGAGACTACGACACCTACGCCCGGAACCTGCACCTCCGGAACGAGGTCGTCAAACGTGGATCTCCCACACCCACAAATCCTCCCGTGCCGGCCCTCAGCTCGATCACCTATGGCATGCCCACCGAGTCCACCATGCCCGTCACGGCCACCTACGACGAGGGCGCCACACCGCCCATCTCGGGCGCACCCACCCTGCCGACTCCCTGTGAGCTGTCAGGCACCGCGGAGTTGAGGACGAGGCAACTAACGTAAACGTTCTCCCCCCCCCTCCAGTTGTTTTCATGCAGGGCGACTGGCCCGCTCAAGACGTCGTTCCTCCTGAAGGTACGTTACGCTTTTGCGTCCCGTGTAGTGAGCCGTGTGATGTAACGCCACAAATCAGATTCACCCGAGGTCGACTTGTGGATGCAAGAACTCGAGGGCCTCAACATTCCTGACCTCAACCCGACCATCAACGGGTCTTGCTCAGCGGATCCTGCTTCGGCCGCCGACGCCGCCAAGCGCGGCTGGTGGACCTGCGGTGGTCACACTCGCCCCACCGACATTGTGTCGTGTCCGCAGAAATATACCTGGGGTGTCAGGTAGGGCTCGCCCGTTCTTCTCTCTCTCTTCTTCGCACTCTAACCACGCCCTGACGACAGCTTCGACGATGGCCCCTCGGCTTATAGTAAGTCCAGCGTTCGATCCGACTTTTAAAGTTCCTGGCGCTCACGCAGCACCACAGCCCAAACCCTCCTGAACTACCTCGACGAAGTCAAGGTCAAGTCAACTCTGTTTGTTGTCGGCTCTCGCTGCATTGAACGGCCTCAAGTGCTCCGGGAAGCATACATGGATGGCCATGAAATCGCCGTCCACACCTGGTCTCACCACGTAAGGAAACTTGACGATACGAAAAGGACACGCCGAGCTGACCTCTCTTTCATTAAACAGCCGCTCACCTCTTTGACTACCAAGCAGATCGTCGCTGAGCTCGGATGGTCGCGGAAAGTCATCAAGCAAGTTCTCGGTGTCACTCCGACCACTATGCGCCCTCCTTTCGGTGATATTGGTGAGTAGCTCCATAAGCCTTGGAATGCAACTGTGCTAATATGCTGGCTTAGACGACCGTGTCCGTGCGATTGCTCTCGCGATGGGTCTTCAGCCCATCATCTGGACCCGCACACCCACTGCCGGCCAGTTTGATACGAACGGTAAGCGTCAATGCCCCATTCTCTTTGTGTGCCATGGTTCTCAACTTCAGTAGACTGGCGCGTGGCTGGTGGTCTTGTCTCTGGACCCGACTCGTTCGCAGCTTTCCAGAACATCCTGGGCAATGCTACCTTGATTGATACTGGGTACGCGTTTTGTGCTTTTCTTTTTTAAGCAAAGTCCATGTGCTGATGACGACTGTGCAGCTTTATCGTCCTTCAACATGACCTCTACCCCATCTCCGTCGACCTTGCTCGTGGATACACACTTCCGGCGGCCATGTCCTTCAAGCCTGCCCTGACGGTACGTCTTTGGGTTGATTTAAATCAGACGTCACAATTGACTCATGTGGATAACCAGCTCAAACCGATTGGCCAGTGTGCTGGCATTCCGTCTACTAATCTTTATGCCGAAACTACCCAGAATAGCACGTTCCCTTCGCAGAAGACCCTTTCCTCCATAAGGTCTACTACCAACGGCGCGAGTTCTTCAGGTCCCTGGATGGGTCTTGCGGCGACAGCTGTTCTTGCCCTCTTTGTCGGGCTTTCATAAATGGACTGGTTGGATTCATCTTACATCGGTTTTTTTTTTTTTGTCAATAATCTACCACATCTATGATTGTCGCATAAAGCATACCATAGCACGAGTAATTGAGTGAATTTTCTTTGCTATGAGGAGATAAGATAAGATTAGAATGACATCAGAGCCGGATCGGAGCTTCGATTTGGCTCCGTGGCTAACAGCTGCGGATTGGGGATTAGGCAACAGTCATAAGCGCAGGGATTTGACCCTCAGCACCTTATCTAAACTCTCTCTCTTGCGTCATACTCATGCCGTCTCTCGCTGACCTTCCCGTCGAACTACTCCTCGACAATGTCCTACCATCGATCCCTCTGTCAGGCGTTCTCGCTCTGGGATGTACGAACCGTTTCTTTTACAACTTGACCAACGACGAGACCATGTGGAAGCGCAGGCTCCAGGACGACTACAACTTTGATCCTTCCGTGACTGCGAGGAAGAGTGGGTGGAAGTTTATCGTTCGTGGTTTGAGAAATCCGAAAGTCTTCGTCTGGGGGTAAGTTTGCTCGCAATGAACTCACGATTAGCTGGCACGGAAGACACTAACCCGAGCAAAAACAAAGCGAAAGTAGTGCAGGGAGGCTGGGGACCTCTAACATACCTCGGGACAAGACATACATGGGCGGAGTGCCCGCTCCTATGGAGATCAGGGTTCCTGGCAAACGGATTGTGAGCCTGGTTCCTGGCGGCATGTAAGCCCATCTTAGCACTGTCTGGTGTACAGGAACTGAATTACTCACCTTTAAACAGGTCGTTCCACGCAATTGATTCTGAAGGTGGTCTTTATGTGTGGGGTAAGTCTCCTAACTGTCATATAAGTCATAAGTCTCAACATATTGAAAGGTACACTCGATGGGAGTTCGTTTGCATTGCGGTCTGATGGATTTTCTGATCGAGCAAAGCCAGCTGAAACCCCCCATCGACTCCTCTTACCCTCTCCTATTCGGTCCATCACCACTGGGCGCCTTCATGCAACCGCACTTACATCAAATCTCGAGATTTACAACTTCTTGTCTTGGGGAAGACCCTACCGACTTGTCTCCCACCTCCTTAGCACCGACCCTGCTTCCCCAGAGTCGCCACTACAGCTAGAGAGTGGATGGTCGTTTTCATCAGTCTTGACTCGTGGTGGTCGAGTCCTCGTATGGTGGCCGTTTGGTGACACCCTGAAGGGCATATTCGATCGGGAAATGGAGGCGATGGATAATCGCATACGCAACGGCGAGACCAACTTGCGAGCGCCAGCAGAAAACGATGAGATCCATTGCCATGTCTGGGACCTTCAGTATGAACCACTGATGCTGCCAGAGATCCCTCATGATCTTCCAAATCTAGACCCTCTCCATACGGGCGAGACGGAGAAAGAACGGAACAAAGATCCAGAGACTCGCCTGATAAAGATAGCAGGTGCAGACAACGTGTTGTTTGGCCTCACCAATAGGGGACACGTCCTGAAATATGGTGGTCTGACGGATGACGGGCAGGCACGACAGAATGGCTGGCGCTATGTGAGGGTTCCTGTTTCTCGAGGCAGCTTTGTGCAATCATGTCACTTATCAAACAATACTCTTCCAGCTTCCAGAGTGGAGTGAGCTCGACAGCCTTCGTCAGAATGCTGCGTACAGAGATGCGGACAATTCTACTACGGAAAAGCTCGATCCGCCATCAGTATTACGTATTACTCATGTTCGTGATTGTAACGACATTCTCTACTCATAATTCTGCTTACCAATTCAACAACCTAGATTTCAGCCCACTTCAACACGTTTGTGGCATACTCGTTAGGGCAAAACTCAACAGTCCTCATGAACTTTGAAGATCCAGAGGAGGGGAATGTCCCTAAAGTCATACCAGCGCTACAAAATCGCAACATCATTTCAGTCGTACTCGGGGACTACTTCAAGGCGGCCCTCACCGCCGATGGCAAGCTCCTCACCTGGGGCAGCTTCTCCAAGGGCGCTCTCGGATTGGGCCACCCCAAGGACCTCCCGATTAATACGCCAGGAGGGCTCCGCACCGAGCGTCAGCTCCAGGCCGCACAGTCCGGCGGGCCCAGTGCGACGCCAGCCGACGTCGAGACGCCGACTGAGGTTCGTTTCGACTGGGGGAAGAAGCAGCGCAAGCAATACTTCTGCTTCTCTGCGGCAGCGGCTGGATGGCATATGGGTGCCCTGGCGATTAGCTTGGAGGTAACGCAACCCCCCTCCCGGTATCGATCCATCAAATTACTAACTAAACCTGATGTCTGTTACAGCCTGATGCAGAGGACGAATCCGACGACGAGGTGAAAATGCCAGGATCCTATACCGAGACTACGGAGCCACCTCTGGTTCATCCACATCGCGGACCGTTTGAGGCCCCACCTTTTATACCTCGAGTTGGTGGCCGGGGACACGGCCCCTGGCGTATCGGACTGGCTGGTGCACTGGGTCGGGGACGTGGTCGGGGTGGGCAAGCTGGTGGTGATGACTTTTCTCCGCATTCGCCAGACGAATGAAGAATCCGGGGAAATATTGTAAAATTATATCACCACTGTATAAATAATCTATGTTCGACAGGCTATGTTCTCGAGCTATCTTGAAGCCGTGTGGATGAACGTTTATGCGCTCTATTTCAGAGTTCGAAGTTCAAATAGTTCTACTGTGGTCCACAGCACGTAACAGTGGTTATTATATCCGTAGGCTGGCGAATACATATGATGATGCAGTTGATGCAGGGGTTGTACAAATGGCAAGGATGCAGTTGGATGCAAAAGATGAGATGCAGTTGGATGCAAGTGGGCGGCAGGATTGCCAGGAGCAGTAATGTCTAACACATCGGGGTTGAACCGATGTGGATATAAAGAATCCTTAAAAAAGCTGCGGAAACGTTTGTAACCGCAAGAGTAACAAGAAGGCAAAAAAAGAAGAGAAGAAGAAAAAAGGTCGAGACTCAAAGAAAAGTGGTGCAGAGAAAAAGCCAAATCTTTTAATGGCCAATCGCAATGCCGTTGTGGGCGTGCCCATTGGTGAGTTGCCCGTTTGGCTTGGCAGCATACTCTTCACCGGCCTTGAAGAACGGCTTGAAGATTGCTTCTGGGTCCGTAAAGTCGTTGTGGACGACATTCATGAGGTATGACGTGTTCATCCATTCCTCAATCGTCTTGCGCGAGATCGAGTCGGGCTCATAGACGTTTGCCCATTGGCAACCAAGCTCGTACGCCTCATCCTACAAATACATGTGTCAGAGAGTTGCCTTGTTCGGATTGTAGAGGAAGGACGTACCTTCCACGCCATGAAGCTGATCGCCTCGACGATCGTCGGCTGTACAATCTCCTTGCCGGGGAAGACACCCCACGTCACCGCGTTCGGCCCATCAGAGTGGGTGTTCGTGCGAAGGTCGCCACGGCGGTTGATGACGTGGTACGTGATCATCGGGTCGCGCTCGATGTGCGGGAGGAGCGCGGCGAGCAGGCCGGGGGAGACGAAAAACTCGAGGTACGCCTTCTGGTAGACGTACCCGTTCGCCGGGCCCCAGCCGACCTTCTTGTCGTCCGAGCGTGCGCCGTTGACGGCCGGCTGTGAGTTGATCGTGAGGAAGCCGAGCTGGTTGAGTCGTGCGAGCTGCTGGGTGATGATCGCCGTCTCTGCAGCAGGAGGGGTGTCGCACCACGGGAGTGCGGAGAGCTGCCCTTCGCAGAAGCGTGAGAAGAGCGCGGTGAGGTCGGCCGTGCTAGTGGGTTGACCCCAAAGAGCGTGCGCTTGTTCTTTCTGCGAGGGTCATTGATATTACGAACGAGAAACCAAAGGGGGAAAAGAGAGCTTACTGTGTGCTTGAGCCATACGCCGTAGCCATCGAGCTCACCATACGCAGGACTGCGAGAATCGCCGAACCGTCCATTGGGGTACTCGTCCCAGTTCTCTGTGCGTGAGAGGTAGCTGCGCGTGCGGTTCGCCCAGAAGATGGGACGGATCGTCTCGGTACGACGAGAAGGCGTGAGCGACTGGCGCCACGGGAGGGGCTTCACCGTCTCCACACGCGGCACGAGGCCGAGCTCCTCAAGCAGCATCTTCGTCGCCTTCTCTAGGTTCATCGTGTAAAAGTGGAGGCCCTTGATGCCGAGCGAGGTGTCGTCGAGGATGTCGCGACACATCTCCGCCACAAGCTTGATGCCGATCGCGCGCACCTTCTCGTCGTCGTTCTGGTGGGGCTCGAGCGCGGCGAGGAAGTCGTCCGGCACGTGCGTCTGCGCGAGCATCGTCGCCTTCTTGAACCCGTTCCAGGTCTGAATCGGGGCGATACCGGGCACGATGGGGACGGTGATGCCGGCTTCACGCACGGCGCGTACCCAGCGCTTGAAGATGTCGACATCGTAGAACATCTGGGTGAAGATGAAAGCGCAGCCGACGTCGACCTTCTCCTTCAGATACTTTATCTCCAGCGCGAGTTCCTCGGGCGGGAGCAGGACGTTTTGTGGGAAGCCGGGGACGGCGATGTCAAAGTAATCGTCGTATTCCCTCCGGATATGTCTGACGAGGTCAATGCCGTGCACGAAGCCGCCGTCGACGGCTGACCATTCGGACTGGCCTGCGGGCGGGTCACCGCGCAGAGCGAGGATGTTACGACAGCCGTGGGCCTTGGCGTCCTGCTCGAAAGAGAGGGTGCGATAACGTCAGAGAGGCATTTGAAATTATGATCAGAACCTGGCAATAAAGGAAAAAGCCTGGGAAAACACGCACCTTCAGCGCAATGTCGACCTTCTCTGCGGGCATGTTGGTGCATGTCAGATGCATGCACGTCTCGATCCCAATCAAGCTCTGGCATGTTTTCACCATCTCTGACGTGAGGTCGGAAGTGCGTCCACCAGCGTTCCTGTACAACCAGGCGCCAGCTCAGACCCCAAACGACGTTCAAGGATATATGCGGTGGAACGTACCATGTAATGTCGATGAACTCGGGACCAAGCGCACGCATGCGCTCGATACGGTCGAGCAGATTTTGCAAGCCCTGTGAAAAGTGGTGTCAGACGTGCTGAAGAGTTGGTTCTATCCCCTACACACACACCTGAGCAGTCCGAGGCGGAAAGTACTCGAACGACCACCAGACACGGTTCTCCTTCTCGGCGCGGGCGATTTTGTCGCTGATCCTCATAATGAGAATATTCTAGTCGTAAGAATTTTAAAGTAAAAAAAGTATAGAGAAAGTAGTAAGAAACGTCTATGTGAGAGAGGGAGGGGAGGCGGGATAGGGTGTGGTCGTGGCAAGGGGTAAAGGAAGGAAAGGTGGGGAGACTGCTGGAGTGACCAAGTTTTGCAACTGAGTAGAGGCGGTCAGGCCATTTTCCCAAAAAGATCGAGATCGAGATCGGGGCCTACGCGCGCTTATCTTCCCCCCGCTCACTCCTGCCAAAGCCGTTAATCCCGATGGCCTGTTTTCGGACTTCGTAGCAAAAATACGCAAGAAAACGTGGATCAGAGTGGGAATATATTCAAATTAATACGCGGTAGGCCCCCAAAAAACGCTCTAAGCTAGAAAGAGTTTACTGGAGGTTAAACTTGCCTTTGGCCAATCCTTGGAGCTGACTTTTTGACTTGCCGCACCCCACCGGCCCCAACTGAAAGGGTGATGGATTTGTACTGGTCCTGTCACAAACTGAAGTAATGTGTAGCCGAAGTGATCGACCCCGACGTTGCAGACCCCGGAGCACTGATATGCAAGCTCAAGCAAAATACGGAACCTGCAGTGCCCTTCCACCTAGCAACTCGGTGATACAACATCTTCCACAGCCTCGACACGAGGAGAATGTGTGCTAAGGGTTGGGGCGAAATTCACTGATTGCTCGCACGTACTGCCGCTGAACATCAACGTCACTCTGTACACGTGTGCAGGTGCTTGCAATGTGTGGCCGACGCGGTTAACGCCACCAAAAACTCTCCCTAGGCAGCAGTGGGTTCTCCTTTTGCGAGCCGTGTGTATAGTTAGATCATCATTGTGGCGAAAGGAAGCTCAGTCGTGTTAACTGATGAGAGCCTGACATTCCCACGCTCACACTGAGGTGGGAAGTGTCTCCTTTCTTCAAACTTTGGTCCCATTAACAAAATGACTTTTTAAATAACTGAGCAGCAAACTACAAGTGATTTTATGCATGCAACTTGTAACTATTCCCGTGGTAAATCGGGCGGTGCTCATTTCAAGCCGCCAACAACACTACTTGGCGGCGATGGACTTAGAGCCCGAAGAATGCCAGCACGTCGCCTGCACGCTCGGGTACGGTGTGCCCGACGCCCTGTGCGAGGATCGCCTGGAAGTTGGGGCCATACACTGCCTTGGAGTACCTAGGGAGGGGCGTGTTCGTCGCGTTCGAGCTCGGGGTCTGACTGTAGCCGAACACGTTCGTCCACTGCTTCACTTCCTCGAAGAAGTTCTGCGGGTAGAGCGTGGTGTCGGTGGTGCCGTGCCACACCTGCATCTTGGGCCGGATGCCGTTGAAGCCTGGGTAGCCCGAGCGGACGAGGTCGCCCCACTGCTGAGGGGTCTTGATGTTCTGCCCGTGCGCGCAGGTGACACTCCACATGCTCGAGCCGGCGAAGCAGCCGTAGGGCACGCCGGAGAACGCGGCGCCGCCCTTGAACAGGTCCGGGTACGCGCCGAGGAGGACGTTAGTCATCATCGCGCCGGAGGAGGTGCCCGTGACGAACACCCGGTTGGAGTCGGCGCCCCAGGTGGAGATGGCGTACCGCACCATCGACGCGACTCCGAGCGAGTCGCCGCCCGCGTTGTGCTTGAGCGTCGCGGCGCTGTGGACGTCCCAGCACTTGCCAGAGTCTGGCGCTTCCGGGTACTAGGTGGCGGGCGGGCCGGTCTCATCAGCTGAGGCAAGCTTTGCGATAGGAGGGGAGATACGTACGATAACAATGAAGCCGCGTTGGTCAGCGAGGCTCTTGTATTGTGTGCCAGAGTAGTACGCCTGTGCACTACCAGTGCAGTAGTGCAGGGCGACGAGGACGGGTGGCTTGGAGGCAAGCCTGTCAGGCCTGTAGAGCGACGTCACAGATTGCTTGGTTAGCTCATGCACTACACTCGGAGGCGCTGAAGAAATATACGCACTTGTACACATACATCGCCACACCGGTTGGGTTGCTGCCAAAGTTGTTTACGCGCTGGAGAGACGCGGCAAGCACGTTGGGTGCGAAGGCGCACGCGCCGGCGACGGCGAGCAGCATCGACTTGAGTTGCATTGTGTTGACCGAGATGCTGACCTTGAGGGGAAAAGATTGCGGAGGGAGGATCCTTTGAGGGGATGGTGCTTGGAAAGACCACGAACTGCGACGTTTATATCTGTGGCGCGTCGTCGCCAGCCCAACGTACGAGAATAAGATTGGGAAGCACCATCGGTCAGGTGGAGTGCACTGTCGCCTCAACAAGAAAGGCTCCGTCCTTGCAATCCGTGGTCACGGTGACCAGTTGGTTTGCGACAGGAAGAGAAGGAGTAGGTCATGCTGACGTTGTGGTCGGAAAAATCCAGGTTTGAATATTTTAAGCCCGGGCCGGACCGGTAGATATGTTAGGCTGGGTAATCCTGGAACGCCCTACGGATGGGAGAGCGCTCACTTCTTCCTAACACTTTACCACGCATTTCTCCGTAGATCAGTTGCTCTACGATGGAGATTCTATTATTAGTGTTTTTCCAGGAACTTACGAAAATACCTGGTCTGACACGCATCTTCGACTTCGTTCTGAACGTAACCGAATCATCTGACACCACTTCGTGATTCACCGTGAGCCGACGTTTAGTAACGCGAACTATGGGGTACTCATGAAAGCTATCTTGGGACAATCGATTTATTCGTTTGTGCGTGATATTACAAGGGTCTGCGGGACGGAGACGAGAACAGACAAAAGCAGGTGGGTAGTGTACAGTGCCATGAAACCGAGATGAAACGCCGGGGAAAGAGAGAAATGAAATGCAAGTGTGCCGCCTTCTTATGGGACTGTATGTGTTGTGGATGAATGCCAGGGTTTGAGTTTGACGGGGATGTGCGTGAACGTGTGGTGGCGGGGAGTCTATCACTTGGCGGCCAGAAAGCGCCTAGAGTGCGTCATTGTCGATGAGCAAAAGCAAACAGGTCGCGACGACCACTCCGCCAACCACGCTCATGACTACGAATCGAGGTCTAGGCGGGTTCGGGGGGGGGCACAGTTTGAGCGAAACAGGCACATGATAAGACGGAGGGGGAACACATACTTATCGGACCGGAGGAACGCCCTATTGCAGCGCAGGTCCCTGACGCCAGAATGGTACTCGTAAATCCCGCCTCCGACGACGAAGAGCGCTGCGAGAAACTGGAGAGTGGCCATAGGGACTCCAGCGTTGGGAACCGGATGGCCTCTCTCCTTTTCGGGCTCGTCCTCGATGGTGAGGCGCCCGCGGAGGAGGACTGAGGAGAAGAGGAGACATAGGAGGGTGGCGAGCTTGAGCGTGGCGAGGAGGTTGCGCTCGAGCATGCAGACGTCGCGGGCGGTTGAGCCAGTGTTTTCGATGAGCATGGTACGTGGGTTGATTCGTGGGTGGTCGTGGGAGTGATAAAGGAACGAGCGAGAGGGGAATTCGGAATGGGAAAGCAGAGAAGAAAAAAAAAAACGAATTCCAATGGAGCATGGAGCTCAAATGGATTTAGTGAGGGGTCGTGGTCCATTCGAAGGTCTAGGTGCGAGAGAGGTTGAGTGACCGGGGGGCAGTGACCGGGGTCCTCGTGTGCGCGACTCGGGTCCTATGGTTGGACTTTGTTTGGGGATTCAACACGTCTTCGTTTCACACCTTCACCTTCTACTCTTCACTCCCTCACAGGCCCTTGCCCTCCGCGGGTAAACCACCCGCTGATCTACGCGTCCATATACGCCGAGTAGCCTCTCTTCGCGTCGGACATCGGCATTCAGGCGCCATCGACGTCGTACACGTTGTCCACACCGCCCTCTCCCTCTCACGACTCCAACCAACCTTCTGACACACACCCTTCTTCCTCCTTCATCCGCAACGTCCACCATGGGTTTCCTCAAGCGTCTCTTCTCCGGCTCGATCAGGACTCGCAAGCATAAGCGCCAGCGCGTCGACAGGGAGCAGGAGCATCTCGCTCGCGCCCGCAAGCGTCAGGAGGACGAGGCGGAGGCGACGTTGACGCGTCTGTTGCGCTCCTCATCAACAAAATGGGAGGTCCTCTCTCAGACCGATCTCCTTGCTTCCGGTGAGTCTCCCAAAACGCGTGTTGTACTCTTGGATCCGCCTTGTTCGCGCCTTGATTATTTCCCCCCCCTCGCGCCTTGTGCTTTTTTTTAAAAAATTGTTTTTCCCTATATATGCGCGTTGATCCATGTGCTTACCCCGGTTCTCTCATCCACAGCGAACCCCGAGTCGCTCTCTCGCGCCTCGACGCCACCGACATCAGTCTCAGACGCTGCCACCCTCCGAGCTCCCTCACCCGCCTACTCAACTGCCTCGGCGCCACTTCTCTCCTACAATGTCACCGTACACGAACGCACCGTGCTTACGCCCGCGCTGCCAGCCACACCCCGTCGGCGCTCGCCCAAGAAGCGGACGCCCCACCGCCGGCGCTCGTCTCTCCCTTTACCCTCTCAACTTGACGACAGCCTCAATAAGCGGGGCTCGGTTATGGGTACCCCACGCTCCACGGTATACATCGACAACGGGATGACGCCGAATGAGAAGGGCGTATTTACCAATCTTCGGCGTGATCCGTCCATCCGTACTATTGTCGGCATCTATGACGCACACGGGTGCGTGAGCGAAGAGCTGCTTTGTGCAAACACACCAGCAAGGCCCACTGCCCCTTCGAGAATTCCAACGCTCAAGGCGCCTCTCAGGGAGGTCAAACCTGTAGCCTCCAAGAGCTCAGTCCGAGACTCGACACCGGATTCCGAGCCTGTCGAGTCTCCTCCCCCCTCCGAATTTTCACCCGAGCCCGAGTCGGATGCGTATGACGGCCTCGCGACGGAAGCAGAGACGCACGAGGAGGGTGATGTCACGGTGGAGGCGGAGACACAAGAGGACCTCCCTATCGAGTTGCTGGGCAAAGTCCAAGTACATCGCACAGGTTCGACCCTCCGTCAGCTGCTCGGTGTACCTGACGAGCCCGTGGCCTCTGAGGCCGCGGATACGAGCGAGGGCGACCTCAGCTGGGCGGAGCGCATGCTCGCGAATGAGCACGTTGGCGACGCGAACGCGTTCTCTGCATTCCTGCGGGAGACCTCGAAGGGCGAGAACACGCCAGCGAGAAAGTCCTCAGTTGAGCCCAACGATACTGCTTCCGCTGAGCTCGTTGCACCTGAGTCTCCTGAGCTCGTCCGTGCGAGCCACCTGCCCGCCCCTACACCTGCCCCGAGCAAGACTCTGCCTAAAGAGGACTCGCCACCAATTGCGCCCGCATCGGAGGTGTTCGCGTTCCTCCTTGCACCGCGACGTTCCAAGGCCTCTGCACCTCCACTCACCACACCGACCGCGTCGTCCTCGACCTTCTCTCACCCATCCGAGCGCACCGCAAATGGGGCCGGCGCTTACCCATCGCGCATGAGGAATTACTACCTCCCGCCTGTGCCTCCTGTGCAGAGTTTCTTGCGGCAAGGCCCGACAGGACGGCCGTTCGCTGCTGCCGCTGCTGCCCCTACGCAGACAGGCCGGGGGCGGTCAAACTCCGCAGGTCCGGCAGACGTGCTCTCCGGTAACGGAGCCTGGACGAATGAACACCGGCGCGCCGCCACCGACACAGCCGTCTCTTCTTCCGCCGTACCAATGCCTGCTTCGGCTTCCGCAGCCGTACCTCCACCTCCCGAGCCTCAATCGGTGCGGATTCCTCTGCCGCAGCCCGTACGCCCGCTTAGGCGAAGTGGCTCGCTCGGCGCTGCCCCACTCCTCGTGCCCCCGCCCGTCCCGCCAAAGGACCACCCAGTCCGGCCGTCACCTCGCTCGGCAAATCCGCTGGCGGAGCTGAAGCTCCAGCCGACGCGCTCACTCGCCCCTACAGGTCTGAAGAATGACTTACGGAAGCGCGGGAACGTCCTGACCGCTTTCGCGGACGCGTCCTCGACACCTGCGGCTCAACAGTATCAGAGACGGAAGGGATCCGATAAGGAAAACGTGAGTGCGGTGAGGGAGTTGGTGGAGGAGACCCCGAGGACGCCGGCGAGGCCGAAGAGCGCGATGGCGTTCTACGCGAAGTGGGAGAAGGAGGCCGAGCGCCGCTGAACGACTGCAGCAAGAGGGTGCGCATGGCTCCCCTCTCGCAGCTTCCCCTTCCGTCCATTCAACAACGGACATAGCGACACTGACCGTCCCCGCATAACTGGTGAAGGGACCAACTTCAGCGTCGAGCACGAGCTACGGCGCCGCGCGGGAGACGAAGAAAGCCCATAGACGCGCCGGCGCATACAAGAACAACAAATACACTATGGGTTCAAACGACACGGAACGAACCTTTTTCCTCACCTCCTCTGCATCCTCCTCTCTCTCTTCTCTCTCGAACAAACTGCAATTGTTAACAACACCCGCACGCAATCTGTCATATATCAATATCCCACGTCACGCCTTTCTGTCTCTCTCTCTCCTCCTCCTCTTTGCCGACCTGCCTACCTACAAACGGCAACTTTTTTGCCGGCCCGCACTGTCATATTACCGCATCGTCTTTTCCTCTTCATTCGAACTGTTGTATTTATTCCTTCTCGTTTCTTCTTGTGACATACTCACGCTTCTGTCTGGACTTTTTTGCTCTTGCCCAGCGAGTCGATAGTTTCCTAAGTATACGTATTTGATACGACGAACAGGCCATGGCTATTCTACTCACACTTATACTACTTACTATCCCTCAATTTTTTTCCGGTCCTTGTCACCTCTCTCTTCTTATCTTTCGTGTATTATGCATGTCTCCCGCTATAAACAATACGAATCTGGAGTTAGCAGACACATTTATTTCGACTTGGAGAAGATGTTGCGTGAATACATACTCCACCAAAATCAGAGTGTGCAAGCCCAAGAACTTTATATATGGTGTAAAGGTGTTAGTGTATTCAGACGATGTGGTGTGGCGCTTCGGTGGGTTCGATAAGTTGATACTGGCATGTGGTGGCCACGTGATCGGATCGGACCGTCCCTGCCCGTCGTCCGTAGGCGACGGTGTGTCTCCGAGTCGGCGAGTATCGTTGTGGGGTCACCCTTGGAGGCGGCGGCATAGCAACAAGACGAAGGTCCAGGTGAGCTGACGGTTATGACGCGCGCGGATCGTGCAGGCGGTTGAGCGAGAATGGTCGAAGCAGTGAGTAGGAGGTTGAGGAGCGGGCAAGGTGTCATCGAGCGGGAATTTCGGTTCGGAGATTTGCTTCCGCTAGGGCGCCTATTGACTTGTGCTTTCTCGGGCGATCTCCCGCTCGTCGTCTTTGCCCGCTCGCTTGGCCCCTCCCCTCTAGTACTTGCTCTTCTCCCCTGGCTAGCCGCGGCCGCGGCTCGACAACGTCTTGACCATTTGATACATGTCAAAGAAGTTAGAAAGTCTAAGGGATACTTGAGCCACCAAAGAAACAATTTGTTAAAGTACAATGGGCTTGATCACTACATACAACAGGGATGAAGTTACAGATGAGAGATGGATAAGATAGTGATAGTTCCTGAACTAGAACCGAGAACAATAACGTTATTGAAGATTTGTATGATTCCTCGTCGCTGAGATGGAACCCAGCAAACATGTTTTGAACCGTTTCCTTGTGACTGATGCTGTATCAACCATCCAGAGTCCTTGTCAAAACTGAAAGTAGGGGATGAAAAGGCAGCTAATGGTGCACCTGGGAGGGTGTGATGGCGTGGGGTGTCTAGAAGAAAATCCGTGTCTATACAATAGATTCGCTGGCTATTTTCTCTGTCCATTGATATGACGTGGGTACTCGACTCAGAAAATGCTACAGACACTATACTTGCAGCGTGTCCATTGATTTGAACAAGCTTGTAATAACTAACGGCATCCCATATCTGCACACTACGATCGTCTGAACCAGACGCGATATACATTCCGTTGTGAGAGAATGCAACACACTCCACCCAGCTCAAATGATCGAGCCGAGCAAGCTCGCAGCCGCTGATGACATCGCAAACCCGCACAGTCATATCCCGCGAGCTGGATGCAATGCATGTTCCGTCTGGAGAGAATGCAATAGATATCACCTCTTGGATATGTCCATTGGCCTGAGCCAATTGACAGCCACTGGCAGCATCCCAAATTCGCAAAATCTTGTCACATGAGCCAGATGCAATGCGCGTACCATCAGGAGAGAACGCAACAGACCGCACCCAGCCAGTGTGCCCATTCAACTACATAAGCTTGCGACCGTTGAAGGCATCCCATATCCGCACAGTATTATCAACAGAGCCGGATAAAATACGAGTTCCGTCGGTAGAGAACGCAACAAACGCCACCGTTGCAGTGTGTCCATTCAGCCGAAGAGTTCTGCGACCATTATCAGCGCTACATACCCACACAGTGTTATCATTCGACCCAGATGCAATTTTTGTTCTATCACGAGAAAATGCAATATGCCATACCGTACCAGCATGTTCATTGAGCTGAACATTTTCACAGCTACCAATAGTGACCCATAGCCGTATAGTCATATCAGACGAGCCAGAAGCGATGCGTGTTCCGTCAGGAGAAAATGTAACATACCATAGCACATTAGTATGTCCTTTGAGCTGAGCTAATTCGCAGCCATTGATAACATCCCACAGCCGCAGGGTTGTGTCTTCTGAGCCTGATATAATGTATGTTCCGTCGGGAGAGAATGCAACAGACCATACCGAACCAGTATGTCCATTGAGTAGAAAAATTTGGTGGCCACTAACAGCATCCCAAATCCTCACAGACTTGTCACACGAGCCAGACACAATATATATCCCGTCGGGAGAAAATTTAACAGATGACACCAAACTAGTATGTCCATGGAGCTGAGCAAGTTCGTAGCCACTAATGGCATTCCATACCCGCAGTCTTGTCCTCTGATCCAGATGCAATGCGATTTCCATCAGGAGAGAATGCAACAGAATAAAGCCCTCCAGTGTGTCCATTTAGTTGAACAAGCTTACAACTACTAGTAGCATCCCAAACCCGTATAGTGTTGCCTTTTGACACAGATGCAAACCGTGCTCCATTGGGAGAGAATGCAACAGAACAACAAGCCGGTGAGCGCGAATAGGTCAGGAGAAGATGCAGATTCATCGAGTATCCAGGTGCGAATTTGGTGGAGAAGGTCAATGCGTGTGTCATGCAGGCAGCCTTCAGGCATGCCGTGCCAATGGAAGCGAGCGGAGAGAACTGGCGCAAGCTTCTGCTTTAGCAGATCTGGATGAGTGGCAGCGATTGCCTTGATGTCGTGTTCAATCCTTGCTAGCGCGTCCAACCCATGAACATCGGTACTAATCCAAGCAAAAAGAAAGCCTATTTGGATCCTGTTTTGACTAACAAGATAAGAGAACATACGTTAAAAGTCTTGATGCTACTCTCAACCTTTCGAGTGAGCGTCTTCAAGTTTTCTGCGTCATCGTCCTTCTGCCAAGCTTCGTATATGCGCTGTCTAAGTCGTCCAAGGAGCTTCCTCAGTCGTTTTTTGTCTTCCTTCCGTCAATCTTCGATGAGTTTGAGTACCTCACGGAATACGCTAGGGGTAAAGATAACTTGAACTGTACAAAACCGGATAAAGACAGTAATAAAGACACGAACGCGGTAAGCTCATCAACCCCATCCATTAGATTGTTTCGTTCCTGATCAAACATCTGATCCGGCCCAGGCGCAAAGCGAGAGTCAGACTGAATGGCCTTCGAGACTGCCGAGGCATATTTGGCGACCTCCTGCGCAAGTTGCTGGTACGCCTTACGATTCACCCTCGCCCCCTGGCACATACGCAAGTTGTCAGCGATCATGTAAGGATCAGGTGATATAAAGGAGAAACCTACGTCAACGGCCTGGCAGACCTGTTTGGCGATGTTGAGCATGTTGACGAGGCCTGGTCCAGCGACGGGAATCGCCTCCACCGCGGGATTAATACCATTAAGGACAATGATTGTCTTTTTGGCATCCATCATGGCAGTATATGAACTGGGCAGAGAGTGTGTTTGTGTAGGCAGGAGCGAAGGAGCAAGGGCTAAAATACTCAACAGGCGTGATTAATCTATCTTGTCGTAATAACGAATCACATTCAGAGCACGAGGAAACGACATCGGGTGAAGCTCTCCAGCACTAGCTGCTCGGAAAGTCGGCTACTACCGAGCCGGACAATCTACTACTTATTTCACAAAAAATA
>JAZHGK010005606.1:0-10311 GCA_037855215.1 Waitea zeae
CCCTTCCTCATTTCGCTCTCGCTTTTTTTTATCTCTATGTTCGTCAGCAACCACAGTCCACCTGCACATCGTCTCGGCGTTCACGGTCCCTAATAGGACAAAAAGCTCCCTCCGCTCCGCCTCTTTCTTCCACTCAACTTGTTTGTACGCTTACCTTGCGATGCGCCTGTCACCGCCGTCGCCGTCGCCTTCCTCTCCCCTTTTTCCCCTCTAGGAGCGAGGGTTCCTCCCGTCTGTTCGGTCTCGTATTTCGTTGTCGGCGTCCGGCGTCGGCGTGGAGTCCTATCCCCACTTTTCCCCCCCTTTAATTTTACTTCTTCTTATGCTGCATATGGTTGGGTCCTCTGGCAATTTTCTTTGTCCGAGGTCTGGGCATATTTTTATTTCTTACCGGTACACCACCATTTTTTGTATTTGCTTATGATATCAAAACCTTCCGTGAACGCAAAACTTGACCACAACTTGTAACTCATGTAAATTACTCGTATGAATCCTTGTGGCATTTGCCACAACGAATACATAAATATCAAACAGCGAACGTCGACGAACTGGTGGCCCGTCTTAAAAACTATGTTTACAATTCGGTGAGGCGTCTCGGAAGCTCGCATTATTTGATTGAAATGATAATTGTTTGTACATTTATAGGAAGATGCATGTTGTAGAACCCTAATATGATGCCTTCACGAGGATCCTTTCTAGGCTAGGGACGATCTATCAAACATGTTCGACTTCCTCTTTCCTATCTTTGCCCGTGTACTGCTTCTCGTCCCCGGCACCGCTTTGAGCGAATTCTCCCTCGGCGCGTAGTGCGTCTTCGCGCTCGTGCGGCTTCGGCACGGCCACCTTCGACGAGGGCACAAAGATCGGCACCTTTGCAAAGTAGTCGTCGAGTTCCTCGAGCGGGATGCCGCGCGTCTCGGGCATGAACGCCTGTATAGAGAGGGAAATATGAATACCCACAAAGAAAAATTTCGCAGTACGAGTCAAAGAAAAAAAGTAGGGTGACACTGACCCAGAAGAAGAGGGCGTTACTAAAGCCGCAGATGGCGAAAACGAGGTAAAACTTCCATCCGATAGCGTCGAACGCGTACGGGGTAACCTGAGCGATCATGACTTTGGGTACGATAGCATAAGTCTTTTATGCGCCTTTTTTCCATTCCAGGAGACAGGAATGTAGACACATACAGTTGGAGATCCAGGCCGCGGAAGATGTAACTGCTGTAGCAGATGCACGTGTTTGGGTGTTGAACATCTCGACAGGAATAGCCCATGACAAGGGCCCAATTGCGCTCGAGAACACTAGCTGTTATGCATACGAGGGTCGGTCAGCAAAAGCTACCGAGAAAGGTACAAGAAGAAGGAATGCTTACGTTGAACAACCAAGTCATCGAGACGAACGCCCGCGCCGCGTTCTGGTTGTTCGAGCCGGCCGGGAAGATGGCGATGACGCACGTCCCGATAACGAACGTCAGGCCGGAGAGCGCGTTCGCCGTGATGAGCGGCCAGCGCCGGCCCAACTTGTCGATGAACAGGATGCACAGCGCCTCGCCGATGAGTGCGATGACCGAGTTGCCCGACTGGAGGCCGAGAGTCGTCTCGGTGTCGATCCCGATGGACGCGAAGATCTGCGGGGAGTAGTACTGGATGCAGGACACGCCCGTCATCTGCACGCTAAACTGGAGCGCGACGCCGAGCACGAGCCGGCGGAAGTTGGACGGGTAGAAGAAGAGCTGGTGCCAGGGCCCGTGGTCGGCGCCCGCGCGGCTGAGGCGATCTTGCTCGATCTGGGCGAGGATCTCGGTGTGTTCGGCGACGACGAAGGGATCGTTGATGTCGCCGAATGCATGAAGCCGAGCCAGAGCGTACAGTGCTTCTTCATTTTTCTCGCGGAGGGCAAGGTAGCGAGGAGATTCGGGGAACATACTTAATGCGACAATCAGGAAGAATCAGGCGACGAGTGTTAACTGAAGCTTACTAGATGAAGAGCGCAAGTGGAACAGCGGCTGTGAATAGTGTCGGATAGCTACTAGAACGAGAAGAGGAACCAACTTACGAAGGAGCTGTATACCCAGAGGTAGACGCCATTGGATTTGGCCGTCGAGACCGTGGAAACTGCCATAGCCAACGAAAGATGCAATAAGTGCACCGACCTTTCAAAGAAGAATGTCAGAGGTAAGTACAGTCAAAACGAGTCAAACGAACTGCGATACTGACACCAAGCATAAATTGCTGCAAAGTCGTTAACCGACCGCGGATCGATGGGTGAGCGATTTCAGATTGGTAGAGGGGCGCAAGCATTGCAAGCATGCCAATCCCCATACCAGCACAAAATCGACCGGCATACACTGAAAGGTGCCAGTTAATTTAGTTCGATGCAGGCTTGCGAATAACGCGAATCGGGACATACTCCATTTGATACTTTGAGCAGCGGTTTGGAAGGCGCCTCCGATAAGGAAGATGACACAGCCGGCGAATATAGCAGAGCGACGGCCAAAGTTGTCTACAAGCTCTTTTGTTAAATTACGGCTCAAGTTAAGTAGGATGACACGTACCAGCAACGAAGCCAACATAGATATTGGAAGCAAAAGCTCCAAGAAGGAGCATGCCCACAATCAGACCCTCCTCAGTTGCTGACGGCTGGCCCGTTATTTCCCGAAAATTCTCGGAGGGGAGGACCGAGGCAATGATGCCTAGGTCGTATCCAAACGTTACGGAGCCGAGGGCTGCGAACACGCCGCAAAGCCATGTGTAGGTCTGTCGAGTCGAATTGTGAGACTTGGGAAAGCGAGGGCAATACTTTGAAATGTGATCTGTCGTACCTTGGGCGACAACGGCATGATGGAGAAAGGCTATCAAGGCCGCAAGCCTCACGGTTAAGATTACCGGTGAGCGTAGCCTGTCCATAACGGATGGAAGTTGAGGATTTATACCCCACGGGGGTGAGAACGACTAGTAGAACGATCGAGATGTACATGTGATGATGCGGGCGCCTGAAGCCATATCGCTTATCCCGGGCCACTGTGTTCCGGCGGATGAACACTCGGGCCGTGATGCACATGTTTGTGTAACAATGTGTGACGTCGGAGCGAACATTTCAACTTTACACTGTTGCCAGTATTTTGATTTGACAATTTCTTGACCTAGTTTTTCTGCGAACTGGGAGAAAAAGCTTGCTATATGAGTTTAAGAGAGACTATGCGACAAATGTGCCGCCGTGAACGACGATTAGAGTGTAAGAAAGAAGTAAAGAGCTCGGTGATAGTAGGAGTTGGTGTTAGTGACAGCAAGGATCAGCATAATTCGTCTTCGTGATCCAGCGTGGCTCCCCGCCGGGCCGCCTCTTCCCGGGAGCGGCCATCATTGAACTGCGGGCCTGATCTTAAAACCAGAAAAGTTGTGAATGTGTCTCCAGCTGACTATCGATCGCTCGACAATATGTCTGCTACGACTGCTACATCCACCGACAGCCGCGAACATGCCGGCATAGACGTGCTCATCAGTGCGCCTACCGTCTCCGTCTCACCATTGCTGTTCTCTGGTTTTCTCGAACACCTTGGGCGTTGCATATACGGTGGCATCCTTCCTGCAACACCCCACACGTTCCCCTACACTCCCCGCAAGCCCTGCCCTGCCGAACAATACGTCGCAACGCCGGATCACCTCCTGACGTCACAAGGGTTCCGTAAAGATGTGATAGAGGCACTGCGTGATGAAATTGGCGTGCCTCTCGTTCGGTGGCCAGGTGGAAACTATGTGAGCACTTACCATTGGAAAGATGCCATTGGACCGCGAGATCAGCGCAAGCGCCGTCCTGATCTTGCATGGGGCCACGAAGAGAGCAATGAATTTGGAACGGACGAGTGAGTGATGGAATAGATGCCGACGAACTTATTTTAATCTGCGGGTCGTGATCAGATTCGTTGAATGGTGTCGCGAGGCTAAGATCGAACCCTACCTTGTCTTCAACATGGGCGACGGCACTCTGGAAGAAGCTTTGAACTGGCTTGAATACTGCAACGGAACTGGTGACACGTTCGTATCCCTGTTGCTCGTTTCTACCTTTTGTTTCTCACCGATAGTCGTCATACAACAGCTATTGGGCAAACTTGCGACGTAAGCATACTGGCCGTGATGAGCCTCATAATGTACGTCTTTGTGCCCGTTTGTCTTCCTGTTCGTTCTCATCTACGCAAAGGTCAAATACTGGGGCCTGGGCAACGAGGTCTGGGGAGAGTGGCAAGTCGGACAGCAAACTGCAGAGGCGTATGCCACAAAAGCTCGGCAGTGGGCACATGCACTCCGCCTCCTCGACCCGTCTATCATCCTCGTCGCATGCGGGCAAACTGGCATCGATAATTGGGATAGCATCGTCTTGGATGAGCTAGCGGATAAAGTAGACGTGACCAGGTACGCCGTCATTACTTCAAACGCGGCTAGTGATGAGAGGAGTTGACGGTGGGCCGTTTAAGTATCCATTTCTACTCAGGATTCGGACCACGTGATCGTACACAGACAGAGAAAGAGTACGCACGAGCTGTTTATGGGCCCGACGCAGCAGAGTATAGCATTGAAGTGTGTCGTGCGCTGATCAACAAGGCGGTACGCCAGTTATTAGTCTATTTGATTTGATTTTACTGAGAGATACAAATCGTGAAATCAACCAGCGTTTTGCAAGGAAAGTGAGCAAGCCTATAACAATTGCCTTTGATGAGTGGGGCGCTTGGGACGAAACAATCGGTGCGAGCATACCTTCTGATAATAATTTTATGTGTACCACTTGGCTGACATTAGCTTTGTGCTGATATAGGCACACCTGAGAACGGACTCGAGCAGCACTACACACTTCAAGACGCACTTGCAATCGCATGTTGGCTCAACGTCTTTGTACGGCAAGCGGACGTAGTTAGCATTGCGTGTCTCGCACAAAGTGTGAACGTAATTGCACCCTTACTCGTCAGGCAAGGATACTCTTTTTTCCTCTATCGTGATGTTTGTTTCTTACAACCCATGGCTGGGATAGCCCAACTGGCCTTCTTCGCCAACCGACGTATCACGCTCTCCGGCTCTTTGCCCGATATATGCGTGGTGGAATGGGCGTGCGTACCGCACCTCGCGCTGGATCGTACACCGGCGAAACACTCCCAGTTTGGTTGGGTGAGATTGCTGGAGCGCGGCGCGAGCTCGACGTGAGCGCGGTGATCGTCGATCTTCCGAATTCCAAACGTTCAGTGCGGTTGTCGGTGGTCAATCGCAGTGAGGACTACGACTACACCGACATCCCAGTGCGCCTCCTTGGTCTCGATGTCGATACAACGGCCGATGCGCAACTGGAAGTGGAGGCACACGAGATTTGGCATGCGGACGTACGTGCGACGAACACATGGGACAAACTTGAGACCGTCTCTGAGACGACGAGACGCGGGCCCTGGGTGGGACGCTGGACTTTCCGAGCACATTCATTCACCTTGTTGGTGATCGATTTGGCCAAGTAGAAATTCAAAGGGAACAGATGAAAGGGCTTGGCTGCTTCTCATTATGGCGTGCAAAGCTTATCTTATCGTTCTTAATAAATCCCGAATCCGTAGCCTATCATATTATCCAGTAACTCAAATTTTACCTTGCAACCGAACTATTGCTTTGAGCTTGTCAAGTACGAACGCAATAAATTGGATGCATTTATTCGAATATACAGTGAATAAGGGAATCTGTTTTCCCGTCGGAAGTCTAGTCGTAGGTCCATAAATACACGCGTGCCTGCTTTTCTTTTTGTACATCTGAGAGACTGAGTCGTGGATGGGCGGTATGTCCTATGTCCAAGTAAGTGTTGAAGGAAGAAAGAAAGGATTGAAAGATGAGTTAAATGTTAGATGTGATTAACCATGATCGGGTGAGACATAAACGAGCTTGCGACTGTGGCATGTAGCTGTGCAGTCGCTCGTCGTGCGAGTAAAGGCGAAGTCGAGTCTGTAGTTGCAATCGGCGGCTGCAGGGACGGTGTGGGTGAAGCTGGAGATGTGACTGGCGAGGAATTTGCAGTGTTCATCCCGCTTGAGTTTCGCGAGTGTGTCGGCTGGCCGTGGCTAGCCATTGATGCGCGTGCTGCGGTTGCAGCCGCCAGCAAAGATGGAGGAGGCGGTGCCGCGTAAGAGTTATCAATTCTACCAGATTTGTAAGCAATACAATCACAAATTAGATCCCGGATTTCTTGCGACGAAAATCAACGGTCGCGCGGAGCTGGCATAGTTGAGTACTCACTGGAGTGAATGCAGGATACTCAGATCCATGTTGATAAAAAACGCCCGGTCTCTTGTGATTTCTACACCAGAGGATCCCGCGAATGCCAGCGTAGCGGGTTTGTAGGCACGCACAGTCACAACGGATGCTCCAGGCAAATGACAAGCCACACGTGCAACATTTGTTGCGAAGGCTTCAATTGTGTGGTAAGAAGATTCCCTGATTGCCTGTGATCATCCGTCAGCGTGGGATTAGATGGAAAACGCCACGGGACAGTTGAGAAGTGCAGGACGCGAGTCATAACGCTACGAGCAGAAAACAGAGAAACTCTATCGCGAAAGTGACGCTCACCTTCAGAATCGCGCTGTACATTTCGTGCCAGTTTGGGCGAATCCAACCTGGGTCCTCGAACGTGATGTTTGTAATAACCGGCTGGCAAAGCTCGCGTTCGGCAGGGCTAGCTCCAATAATCACGTCCGTCCTCAAGTCACGAATGCAGCACTTATCCTGAAGTGGACGTGTAGTTGCACCAGCGACTTGTTCATTATCTCGGTAGAGAGTGACCACCAGCGCATCTGCAAGCAGGAATTGGTTCAACGCTTCCGCTTCCACCTTAACTGCGCGCGCTCCAGGCTTGGCGAGAGTATGCATCACGACGGCCTCGGCGAGTCCTCTCAGGTTATCAAAACTGCCTCCGTTAACCAGAGCCATGAACTCGCGAAAAAGATCTGTGTAGTTCACGCCCTCCATCATATTATCACTGTGTCCTGCCCGTGCAAGTGACGTCTCGAGGTGAATTGTGACGCGAACTGGCTGAGGTTGTAAGTTACCCCAGCGGTCATGGCCAATTGTGGCGTGACAACGGAGATCGCGAATAATTACGCTGTCCAAGTAGGTTGCATGAAGCCTAGATGCAGACATGAAGTATTGCTTGATTTATCACAAGAAAGTGATATAAAATTGAGAGAGGCGGGGATGAAGTGGCTTGAGGCCTAGTGCACAAGGCGTAGATTTTGGCAGGGTTGAGGAAGAGTCGGGATAGGATATGGAGGCTTGCGACAAGAGCGGGATATAGCACGACGCTGGTTGGGTGAGGAGGACTGTGGACTGGACGTTGAGCGGGAGTTTGAGTAGGGTCGGTCCGCCGCAGCGCAGCGTTTGCGGCCTGAAGAGGCTCTCAGCAGATAGCACTGACAAACGTCCCGTACAATTCGCATTGATCGCTCGCTCACACGCTTCTGATCCGGTATAAACGGACACACGGGAGCGATAAAACACACCACGCGTCATTCACAACAAATGAAGGTCGCCGCAGTTCTCGTCCGCTCGCTAAAGTCATCTGCACAGGTACCTCGATCACCGGTTTCCAAAAGCCGGCTACATATTATCCTACTCACTCACTCTCGCCCTGGTCCTCTAAAAATGCCATGATGCTCCGTCTGGCAGCGTTCTGCACACCGTCCCGAGGGTGATAGGTATGTGTGTCAGCAGCGAATCAAGCGGAGGTGTTGCTAGCAGAACATAGGGAACGGCAAGACACTCACCGCATTGCGTTGAACCTTCGCTACTGTCTCATCACCTTCACTATCCTCACCTGTGTCCACGGCGGCCGACCGTTTAGATCTTGTGTTGCGTACCTGGGCTTCTCCAACACTGTTGCTATCGTGAACCCACTTTTTCTCAAACTGCTGGACTTCCTGGAGTTCCTCTGCAAGCTCGCGTTTGGCTTTGATGGCTTTCGCCTTCTCCATACTTGGCCGACCCTCCATACCAAGGTCTGTTAAGATCTGGCGGACGCGTTTGATTTGCAATGAAGTAGTGTTCAGATTCTCGAACTCTTTTACCCAACGAGGTCGAGCGCCACATGCTGAAACAAAGGACTGATTGATTGAACTAAGTTAGCACTCCCGCCGATTTGAATTGAGCAAATTCCAAATGTATTTATTTCAGAATTAATTGATATGTGATGCTTACCTTGAACTTTTTGAGGGTCTCCTCATCCTTTGAGAGTGGTTCTTTCGTCTTGCCTTTTCGTGTCGTTTTCTGTACAGAGTCATCGTTTGCTTTGCCTGGACCGCTCTTGCCCTTCTTCCCACTCGAATTTGTTTTCGTAGCCTTCTCCTTCTTCTTCTTGACAGGTGTTGCATCAATGAGAACTGACATCTCGCTTTCTGATTCCGCGGGAGCAACAGCGGAAGCTGCCTCATGGTCATTTGAAGAGACTGACTTAGTTGGGCTTGAAGCGCTCGACGTCAGCGCCTCAACCGCAATTTCCGCATTGCGGCCAATTAGGGCGCTCTTGTTATCTCGTTTGCGTTCGTCCTCGTCGTCAGTGGGTATCAGCTCCACCGACTTGGGTTTAAGATGCGCCTTTGACCCAGATGACTTCCGCTTGGACGCCAACCCGTCTCCTCCAGAAGTAGCGCCACTACGAGTCCGCCCTTCTTCATCATCCCCTGTCCCGCCCCCGGAGTTGCGCGCGGAGCGCTGTCTCACCTCATCTGGTATTGTCGTCGTCGCGTTCGGTGCTGACAAAAGACCCGTCGGTGCCGGGGCATCATTGTCACCATCATCGTCATCACTCTCTATCGCCGCCCGACGCCCCTTTTTGCGCTTCGGTGCCGGCTCTGACGCCTCATCTGTCTAGAACCAGTCGTCGTGTGAGCATGAGGATGCATAGGTTGATAATCGTGATTTGGTATTGAAGGATTGTCGGTTGTGCGGATTAAGCAATGCGCACCTTGTGATTTGATGCAGCTCGTTTACGTCCTTTGCTCGAAGATGGTTTTACCGATGATATCTCTGCATCAGGGGAGATGCTGGTGCCTTCATCATCTTCCTCGTTTTCTGTCTATGAAATAGAATTTACTGGACATGAGGAACATGCCCATGAGCTCCGGGGCGAAGTAACGCCTACCAGAGCCTGGTCCTTCGCTTCCTTCACTATTGCTTTATTAGCTTTGTCCTCGATGACCTCCTCACTAAGCCCAAGTTGTTCAGCAACTCTACGTCTGATGATTCGGAGGGTGAGTTCGCTATGTAGGAACGGTGTTCGTCAGCATTGTAATAAGTCTACGCTCCGAGTTTCGTATGACATACCCTAGTGCATCCGACTTCTTGGCAGCGAAGATGATGCTACGCGTTGCCTTGCGTACAGCGGCAGGTGAGACTTTGTCAGGGTAGGCTGGTGCCATATGTAATGGTATGGACGGCTGATGTCAACACGAAACGAGAGGTCGACGAAGCCCAGAGGTATCGGTCCGAAGGCAGGGGGTCTAGTCGTCACGCGACGCGATGTGTGACAAGACGCGCCGACTGAACAGCATGTGACTGTGACTCCCAATTTGTATCGACAAGCTATTCCAAGTTGTGCAACAGCATGTTTTGTTTTAGCGTGATGCATGTCGCTGATTGCAGATACGAGTTACAAAAATAAATAAAAAAGTATTCTATAACTTGCGCCGTAAGATCCCTCCCTCATTTTAAAAACGGGCCTCATTTGCGTTGAGGATCAGAGTCGTGAAAAACTCGATCATTTCCAGGAAAGAGTCCACCAGAATAGCTAAGGAGAGTAAAGCACCGCGATCAGTCCGGACGATGACCTAAAAAGTCATTGCAACTCACATTCGTTTACGGTGTGAACGCCACTCAAGGCTGGGCCCTTCCCGGCGTTGTGGTGGTTGTACCGGAAAATATCGCGGCTTAAGTCCCAGTAGTAGCGTGTGTCTATTTTCAAGTCCGACAATATGTCAGTCTTCAGGCGGTTATCAAATAAGCAAGGGTCACCGACCTGTGTTGCCGGTCATGATACCCGGAGCAACGACAATCTCGTCCTTGTTCAAGTCGGATTCCCTGTGCCGATCGTATGTTGCCCGAATGGTTCCTGCAAGGAGTTTGTACGCCTTTCCGCTGGTGGCCGTCACAGGTGCGGGCTCAAGCGCAGTACCCCACGCGTCGGAGAGCTCGAGTGAGCCAGATGAGGGCGCATCCGCGCTTGTCAAGCGCTCACCGAAGGCCGTGTACGACAGGTTGAATTGCGCAGCAAGCTCTTTGAGGAGCGCTGTGTCCGACTTCTTT